>CM051234.1:177095568-177304387 GCA_027917425.1 Gastrophryne carolinensis | reverse complement strand
CATTGCCTCTGTTTCTCGGTCATAATTAAAAATCCACTCAGGGTTTGAAAGACATTGGCATGTTGTGATAGCTGTTGTTTTCATGTGGACAGGCCCTTTACCTTTCAAAACCCTATTAAAGACGAAAGTTTTATATACTGTGATCCCACTGGCCAGCTTGATCTCTCTGTTTCTTATGACTTGGGAACATCATAGAATACTATATATAGCTAGTCATTATAGGGAGATGCAAGTAGGCCTTGGTCAGATATTTAAAAAAAACAAGAAAATGGAAGCTTGTAAGCATAATGGAGAAGTTAAACTATATAATATATCTGAATAATTCAAGTACACTATAAATAATAATAATTATTATATTAATATATTATATCCCTAATAAAGGCTTAGTTTGATTTTCCAGCAATATATTTAGTGTATTTATTTTAGTGTAATATAATCCCACAAAAAATGATCAAAAATAAGGTGATATACTCCTGCCCAAGGGCATGTTTTTTCCTACTCACAGTATATTCTGTATACAGCAGCAGACTGGTAATGACTGTGTAGTAAGGTACATCTGCTTCCAGAGCACTAAGTGCCCTTAAGGCAGAAGTCATCATGCTTCTATTAGTTGCTGACTGACCTTAGTACTGAGACTTGTTATTTCTGTGTGGCTGTTTTTATATTAGCTCAGTGAATTATGAGAAATCACTTGAACACACCTAAGAGAACCAGGACCAAAATATCTTGGTGTTTGGTACGTTTGTAACAGACAAATAAAATGTTTAAAGATAATGATGAACTATACATCACCCATATTATTAGTTACTACAAATAGACATTGGCTTTTTTAGTAGTTATGTAATACCTCCAGATACATTTGTGGCAACATTCAAGTTGCTTTTCAAGGTTTGACTTGTATAACATGATTTTATTAAAGCAAGTGTGCTGAAAAGATTTACAGAGGCTAAATTTTGTTTTCTTACACAGCACTCTTTAAAGTATTGTAGTTCTGTTGCTAATATAAAAACCCTATATTTTAAAATTAATAGTTATGCTTTTATTTTTTTCAGATGAGGGCCCATTGCCAAATATATTTTCCTAAATATATTTACCTTTTAGGAAGAGCACCGTATTCCTTCCAAAGGGGGGGGGGGGGGGGACGATATGCTACCTTTTGCACAGAAGCCTCTGTCATTATTTTTAATCATTTTTTATCATTTGAAACCTCTGAAAAATGTAATGCTCTTATATTATAGGCCTTGAAATAGTTTGCACAGAAGTAATAGGAATATACATCACTGTGCTTAAAATCTTTGTGGTCAGACTCTTACTGACCATGTGGCTTCTGTCTACATAATTTACAAAAAGTGTCAGGCCTGTCATGCCTAACAGGAGGATTGTATGCATGAAGTGTCTGCTCACAAATATTTTAAGAACAGTGCTGTATATTCAGACACACAGACATCCCAATCCCGTCATAAATGCCAGTTTAAACTTAACAAATCCTTAATTTTGGATAGCAACAACATTGCATTATAGGTGACCAATGATGTCACTATCAAAAATTAACCCTGCAATTTGTTAAGCTTTCTCTGAAAAAAATGGTCAGCTTACTCACTTCCTACTTCCTCTGACATCCTTCACAATTTAGACCCATAGGGCCTGATGCAGAGCCTCCTCTGAACTGCCCTTAAAACCTTCCGATTGTCCGGGGCTCCCGTTTGAATCGTGGCTCAAATGTGATGCAGAGCCTCCGTCGGAATGGCTCCCTAACTGATCCGTCAATTTGACTTCACTCGGAAAGCTTTTTTTGCTCTCTTGGGTGCCTTCAATTTGATCGGGGCTTCCGTTCCCGTTCACATGGGCGGCCCGTTTTTCCCTGATTTTTCCTGGCTTTTTGAACGTACCTGCTTGGTTTCCGTCGTATTTGACCTTCCATTTTGGTGGTTTTAGCAAGTATACTTACATCTCCATGGCTCTTCAGTTGCCAATCTGGCTACACGCAAGCGCACATCCCTCAAACTCCATTGGAATATGCATATGGCCACAAATGCAAATTTGACACACATCTTTTTTTTTTTTTGTGTTTTTTTTTGTGGGGGTTTCCTTGTCCTTAATGCATACCTTAATCATCTAGTAGTTCCTTCTTCCTTGTCCTTAATGCATACCTTAATCATCTAGTAGTTCCTTCTTCCTTGTCCTTAATGCATACCTTAATCATCTAGTAGTTCCTTCTTCCTTGTCCTTAATGCATACCTTAATCATCTAGTAGTTCCTTGTCCTTAATGCATACCTTTATTGTTTGTGTATTTTTATGTTTTATTGTCCCATATCTAAACCTTTTGTGTGTCATGTAAATGTGTGCTGATGTTGTGTGATGGTACTTTTGCAGGAAACACAACTCTCGAAATTTTCTTAATTATTTATTAGTTAAATTATTATTTTTTTTTTTGTTTTTAAATAAAAACATTTTTGTTTTTAAAACGTTAAAAAACATATTTACATTTTGTAACCAAAAATTTAAAATTAGGGGTCTGTAGCCTGTTTTCTTTGATCTGTGAATGAAAAACAACATTACTTTAGCATTGTTTTTTTTTGTTTTGTTTTGTTTTTTTTTGGTTTGTGCACTTTTTAAATCGGACCTTCTGCGTGATTTAATGAAAAGGCCAAACTCTTCAGAAACGTTTCCACAGCATCTTAAACTAATATATATTAATTTTTTAGTCAATCAAATATTATTCTTTCCCCCACTGGGCTGCAACTCAGTCCCAGAATTTAGGATACGTGCAACGCCATGTTGACTCTGAAGCATCACACTTACTGAGGAGAGGAGAGTGGGATAAGGTACAGGGGGTGGGTTATAGCTGTGCTTTGCTCACACAGAGCCGAGCTGTGCTCTGGAAAAGGTTGGTAAGATGATTTGTAGGTCAATCTGTATGTACAGGGTGTGGGAACTATCTAAGATAGCCTCTTATTCATAGTTAAGGTTCGCTTTAAGGGCTTTTTTGGATACATTTTGATGGAAATGTTAAAGTTTTTTTTTTTCTAATGGTATTGTTTGCTCATTTACTTTAGTTTAAATAAACACCACTTACAAGGTTTAGGCCGCACATTGCGTCGGGGGCGAAGTCTCCCTTCATCCTCCCTCTGTGGCAGTTGTGAATCTGTATGAATGACAAACACACTGATATTAGAGACTGTTGTTCTTTCATTAATATAATATTATGTTAGGCTTCTAGGTATCAATCTACTCACCTTCCCCAGCAACCTCTTCCTCCTCGCCCCCTTCCTCACTCATCCCTTGGGATGTTCCAGCAACGTCTGAATCTAAAACAATAGTGCACATGAGTATCTGTATTTAATGCATGTCTTACCACATATCTAACTTTCTTTCCCTTTCCGGAGTCTGGTTGAGGCTCTGTTCTGCTCGACTCCCTGCCGTCAGATTGCCCCCTCCCCTGCATGCTGAGGTCCAGCGGCTCCTCCGAGTCACTTACAGAGGAGGGGGTGGCCGTTGACCCTGGCGGTGGCCCACCTACACCTTCACCTGTTTCGCCCAACACTGGGCTGCGTGTCCTGGTCCGGGTGGGGCGGAACCGCAAATGGGCTGAAATACAAACACAATCATTAAACCACGCCCAGGCGAGGCCAGGGTTATAGGTGCATTTACATTTTCAACACTTACATGGGAAATGTTTTGCGAAGTACCGCCTCACCCGGGGCTTATGTCTTCTTTTTAAATCAGACCAGTGTTGGGCGATCTGGGTGAAGGTATAGGTGGTTTGGGATCTTCGTTCAATCGCGTCCACCACCGCCAGGGCCAACGTCCGCTTGTCATAATCTGACGGCAGGAAGTCGTAGCGATTCCTCAGCATCATCTGTCAAAAATAGATACAAGGACCCACCATTAATACACAAAATACATTAACAAGTTTCTTGGCCTAACTAAAGTCACTTTATTAACCTCTTGCTGCCTCACATTGCCCTAGTTCTGCTATCTGCATGTAGGCTAGTTTGTAGCTGCGGACATGTGTTAAACTAAGGTGGGCTTGTATTTCACATCACAAACTAAGTTGTTTCAGACTATTCTTGCGTTGTTTTTTTTTTTTATTAGAAGGAATGTGTGCGCGCACATAAATGCACGCTCGCTCGCACACTCACATCCATGATGATGTCGTCCTGCTCCCGGGTAAAGATGGCGGGCGACATCTTTTCTTGGTTTGCAAGGTATAGCTCTGACGTTCCCCCGTGGTGACGTGCGTGCGTGCGCGCAGGCGCGCACCCGCTGTTGACCACGCCCACACGGGAAACATATTTAAAGCACAAGGCACTCAGCTCTGTGTTGGATACCATATCATTATGGGCAGACCTAAAGGGAGCAAAAAGAGCCAACCAAGGGCCGAGGCACATAGCAGCCGCACACATGCCTCATCCTCCCAAAGACAGAAGAGCAGGCACCAGACACAGGCAGAACATGCCCCAACTAAAACGCAGGATACTCCACACACACAGGCACATTCAAAAAAACGCAGGACCAAGGAGACATTCACCCATTCACCACCACCTGCCAAAAAAGCACGAACACACAAGGGTGCAAAGTCGAGTAAGACCCTGCAGCATCCTCAGCCTCAACACACAAAACATACCCACAAAACAAAACACATCAGCAAGGGAAAGCATATTGCCAAACCCACCACCCCACCAAGGTCACCCACCCCTCCACCTCAACCCTCTGGTTCTCCCAATTCCAGTACCTCACATTCCACATGCAGCTCCACATCTGATAGCTCAACAGGAACCCAGACATTAAGCCATAGCAGCACACACACCACATCACCCTCCCCCATAAGCCCCAGAAACACACACGACTCACCAGATAGCCAACCATCAATTTCCACAGATGCAGGGGACACCACACACCCATGTGGCCGACAACTACGCCGTGGCTCCCTAATGCTCAAAGCATGGCTGTGGCAAATGCAGTTTGTGAGCATTATGATGCCCTATTTGGCAGGACCTCCAAATCCACCACTAAGCAGGCTAAGCTGGAGATCTGGACGAATATTTGCCACCAAGTAAATAGTGTGGGATCTGTCAGGCGAGATATTCAACAAATAAAAAGGAAATTTGGGGACCTGAAATACTACAGTAAAAAAAAATGGACATGCGCCGTCAGCAGAGGTAAAGGGCAAATTAAATGCATTTTTAGTTGCATGGTTAAAAGGATGTAACACTTATTAGGTGTAATTTAATCTTCCCCAGCCAACAGACAGGGGGTGTAGCAGAGGTAAAGGGCAAATTAAATGCATTTGTAGTCGCATGGATAAAAGGATGTAACACTTATTAGGTGTGATTTAATCTTCCCCAGCCAACAGACAGGGGGTGGCTTACCCACTAAAATAATCCTTACTCCCGCCGAGGAACATGTATATACATACATACACCCGGCCAGCATCCAGGGACTGGCAGAGGCACAAGACACAGACCGGAATGTAAGGTCCCAAGGTGAGTCTGATTTTGCCATGACCTAGTACAAAAAGTTCAAGAAGGCAGTGTTATGCTACACAACACACTGTACTTGGCCATTTACCTAATCTTCCTATCTACATACTAAGGACCAAGTCAACAGGACACACCAGGCCCCCAAACCCCTGCGTTAGCACCGAGGCCAAGGGCACACCAGGCTTCTACACCACAAACCCAAATTGTGGATTGCGATGAGGTAAGTCAATGGTCCTTGGTGTGTACTTTTAACATGGATATTTGAGAGCTTTTGTGGACAGAAATAAACTAAAAGGATGCTATATTTCTTTACAGACCACAGGAAGCCCACCCATCATTGATCATATACGAGATTTGGAGGAGGACACCCCACATATGTCACTAACCACTACTGAACCAGTGGCAGCAACGCAGTCAACCCCGGCACAGCCACCACATCCACAACCACCTTCGGAACCAGAACCAACCACCCGTCCCACTGCTCCAACCCAGTCTAGACGCCATATTTCCCAAAGAAGGCAACTTCAAATTTTGGAGGAAACATGGAGGCAGGAAAATATAGCCTTTGCTGCGACAACACAGCAATTCAATGAGACTGTGTGCACCCAACTCACAAACCTCAACGCCCAATTAGAGGTATTAAACAGAAATATCTCTGCCCTAACCAGCCATATGGGTGAGATTAATCAAAGCCTGGCCCACATTGCAGCCAATTTGCAGGCACAACATTATTCCTCGTCACCATGCAACCCAACATACCACTAATTTGTGGGGAAAACATTTTCTGACCCCACTTGTAATTTTTCTTTTGATCCCCCAAAAAACAAATGACAAAACAAAATTTGTTTGTAAAATAAAAAAAACCAAAAACCCAAAAAAATTTGTGGTCTCTGAAAAAACACTAAACACTAGTTGTGCACGTATGGTTTGCGCGGTGCCACTTTGGGTGCAAGAAAAAGGAGGGGTGGGGAGGGCTGAAACTAAAGGTGGTGGAGTAGCCCACAAGCCATGATTAGGTTTAGGACCATTGCAGGCGTCTATTGTAGTGCCCACCCAGTCTCATCAAGACAACGGAACCTCATCTTCAAGAGAACAAAGCCTCGCTCCAACACAGAGCGAGTCCTCCTGGGGGCAGTATTGTAGCGCTCCTCTGCCTGTGAAGGTCGGTGCAGGATGGGGGTCTTCATCCAGGGGACCAAAGGATAGGCAGAGTCTCCTGCCCTAAAACCAAAAAAAAAAAATTAAAAAAAAGGTGTGCATTGCAACAATAGAAAAGAGGGACAAATAGGTGAGCGGGGTAGGGTGGGAGGAAAGGACATTTGTAATGAGACTACATGCACATCCAACCTGTACTCTGATTAAAAAAGTCTGGGGAATACTACTTACATAAGAGGGCAAGAACATGACGCAATAGGGTACAATCACTTAACCCATTTAATTTGTAGCTCAATAATTAGTCTCCAAATATACTACGAAAATATTTACAAAATAGTGGGTTAAGGGAAAAAACACAGTCAGACAGGGTGCGTAACCAATACAAGTTTCAAACACATACCCAGTAGCCAGCCACCAAAAAGATCGCCAGATTTGAATCGCTCATGTAGGCAGGAATTCCTAGGCAGGGAAAGCCAGAAAAACGACTCCCGAAAACCAAATCAGGGCCAGCCAGTGCCTGCACATTTATGCTATGTCCCATCTTCCAATTCCTGCACACAGGCAATAAAAAAAACATTAGGGAGACCCTGTAAAAAGGACCCCCAAAAAAAACCCTGAAATATATCAAATACTCATGCCATCGATGTCCAAAGGCGTGCGGTGCAGCCTGGTTTCTGCCATACTCAGCAGGACAAGACCGCGGAGTTGGCGCCGCTGATGTGCTCCAACAGAGGACTGAGTATTGCCCGAGTGCAAATACGGCTGCTCTGACTTGCCGTAAGTGAAGGCTCGGCGGCCCCGTTTTATTAGGGTGATTTCAATCGGAAATCAAGGCTCTGCATCACTGAAAAAAACGGACCAATGAACGAGGCGTCTGTTTTCCCGGGAAACAGCCTCGTGCCAGCCGACAATCGGAAAGGCGGCTGAGCGCACACCTGAGCGCATAAGCGCACACTAAAATCAACGTAGCACCCTTTCCTGACCCGATCAAAGGCCAAAACCAACGGGAAAACGCACGGGAGAGCTGAACGGGGAGGCTCTGCATCAAGCCAATAGTGTGTCTTTGACTGCAGGACAGCCAAGTGAATGTCCTTGAATGGCATTGCAGGAAAATGACTGGCATGCAAAGTTGGTTAGTCAATGAAATGCAACAGCTAGCGTTTGCAAGGGTAAAAAAAACATTAATGTATTAGCAGTCAAACAACAAGAGACTTTCCTTAAAAACATTGAAGATCTTTTCAATACACACATGAAAAAATGATCTATTACTTTGTATCTGATTGATTTTTGAGACAAAGGAGTTATTGGTGCTGGAAAGAAAAGATTTCCAAGCAGTTTGTGAGATTTTCTACAAATATATAAATAACAACTCTTTGTGGCATATACACTTAAACTGTGGGAAAGGCTCCTCACATTTCACGAATAACTGCCACAGTGTTTTTATTTGAGTGTTATATGTTTGTGTTTAAACATGTAGTGTAGCACTTCATATAGTCAGCATCCAACATTTGAAAAAAGCCTTCTAGTGGCAGATATATGAGTCTCATGTAGCTGCCTTTCCAACTGTTAAAGGAGCACTATAGTTAAATTGTGTAATTTTAAAAATCCATATAAACATGTCGGCTAATGAGAGTAAGGGTCACTTATACACCCGAACTGAATATAACTCCCGCCAAGCTTGTAGTTTTCCCCTACTGGTAGGAATAAAATCCAGGGGGGTGGCAGGCCTAATGTATTAGGGGTGACAGAACCTGTCTCCCCTGATTTCCATTTCCTTCCATTAAAATAAAAAAACAACCTGGCTGGATAAAAAAATGGATAAAAGCTCACCTGACCCCTCAAACGATCCGTCCGGTTATTCTCTTCACCTCTTCCAGCTTCAGGAGAGGCCCCAAAAGAGACCCCACCACACTTCTGTGGCTGCCGCTGATATCCGCAAAATAAAAAAATTACATTTACTCACCTGTGGCCGCGATCCCTCCCACCAAGTCTCCTCTTCACCAAAGAGGGGCTACAATCACCCCGGACACCCCGGACTCCAGGTTAAGAAAAGGGCCAGAAATAGGCACTCTCTGCTTATCCGTGATGTAATCTGTGTGATGTCATCCCACACCCACATGAAGTGCCATGTGAAGTTGGAGAGGTAGGGGGCTGTGATTCCCTGCCTCCCTAGCCCCCTCCAGTGACCACCCTGCATATGTCATCGCAGCTCTGTGGGACAGGATCGCCAGGGGGCAGCGGAGGATAGGAGGTGAGTAAAGAAAAAGAAAATGGTGTGTGTGTGTGTGTGTGTGTGTGTGTGTGTGTCTTTTTTTTACATTTAACCCTTTATGAACTGGTAAGGGTTCCATGAGACCCCTATACCAGTTCACAAGGCTTGGGAGTTGGCAAGTCACCTGCAGCCAGTGAGTGACTTCCCATTTACCCCCAGCCTCCCCATTACCTGCCACCCCAAAGCCCAGGAGGCTGATCCTTGTGCCCTGTTCTACAAGCCCTGCATAGCTGGTACCCGGGCTGGTTATGCTGGGTGGGGAGGACCCAAATACACCTATGTGTGCTCCATCTAGGGTACTGTCTACTGTGTTCAACCACCGTATAAAGCATCTATGGAACCAGACGCAGCCAATAACAGCACACCTCAAAAATTACTCCATAAATATAGTGTTTATTTAATACACATATTACAGACAAAAGAATATATATATATATATATATATATATATATTTATTTATTTATTTATTTATTTATTTATTTATTTATTTATTTTTTCATTAAAGAACGTATACAACAAGACAAACACTACAATACATACACAAACTGGGACTCTGTGGCAACCTAAGCCAATAAAGAATATAACTGAACAATATGACATAAAAATACATAATCTATCTAATATCTATTTGCTCTGATCTGGATCTTCATTTGGATTTCAATGTGCAAATTATGCAAATAAAAAGCGACCCTAAAGTAGATCTAAACCATACATAAGTGAATAACTGCTAACACTAGTGTCGAATGCCTGTATAGTAAAGCAAAAATAATTATAATAAGTGTGAGTTAAACCCATGAAATGCAGTATATATCCTTCAGTGCATGCCAGGCACCCCAAACCCAATGCAAAGTTGAACAAGAGTAGAGAATAGCCAGAGAAGAGCCAGAATAGAATATACATGAAGTATATATATATATATATATATATATATATATATATATATATGTGTGAATAAAAGCAACAATGTCTTTACCTTGGCAACTGGTGTGTCTGGTTTACCTAGCAGAGACTTCCTGACTCTGGCTTGCTAATCATCTGATTGGCTAAGGCAGAGTCAACACTCCTGAGCTCACAGGTTTAACCTCTCCTGCTCTAATTTAGACTCTTCAGATGTGAGGGCCATGATCTATTGCTCCTGTAGCCTAAAGGTTCCTGGCAGTGTTCTCACCTGGGGAGGTCATCAATGCTGCTTTATTCAGCCAAAGCTGCAGATAAGTTCATTTGTTGCAGTGGAAGGATTTGATGATTTGTATTCAGAAACTATAATAAAGGCTTTACTCAAGGCCAGGAAGTCCACTCCAACTTTAGCAAAAAAGAGCCACAGGAATATTAGAAACTTAGAGTGAGTTTTTTTCTCTTAGTACATAATAGTAGGAAAAATGTTCTTCTATTTAACCAACAAACGATACCTGTGCATGTGATGGAACTGTTCTACAGGGATAATATTTTTAAGGAAGATAAGATACTTTTGAAGTTATGTGAAACATGCATTTAATCCACTTAGGCTGTTGTTATTAGTTATTTGCTCAGTGGCCAAAGTGGACATGACCCTAACGCAGCTCTACATCATATTTCAGGCATGAAGAAGTAATTACCCAATGCTCATTTCCAATTTCTTAATGCTGCAGTGATTTAGGCTACAGCAAGTTGGCCACTTCCATCTTTGAAGTTTATTGGCCTGATGCAGAGCCTCCTCGTTCAGCTATCCTGTGCGTTTTCCCGTTGTTTTTGGGCTGTGATCGGGTGAGGAAAGGGTGCTACGTTGCTTTTTGTGTGCGTGTATGCGCTCAGGTGTTTCTGCAGGCGCCTTTCCGATTGTCGGCTCGCAAGAGACTGAACTCCGTGAAAACGGACTGGCCGCTGATTGGTCCGTTTTTTAATTGATTCAGAGCCTTGATTTCCAATTGAAATAAGCCCAATTTAACGAGGGTGTCGACGCTTCACTTACGGGCAATCTTAGCAGCCGTATTTGATCTTTGTGACTTGGAAATGCATTCTGCTGTGCGTGAGCATCAAAGGGGTCAGCTACGCGGCCTGGTTGTTTTGAGCATGGCAGAAACCAGGCTGCACCGCACACGTCTGGACATCGATGGCATGCATGACCTTGAGCTATTCGAGCTCACCTGCCTTAACCGTATTTCTCTCCAGGAGTTGTATAGACAGATGCGGCCATGGTTAGCCCACACCACAAGGAAGGGGCATGCAATTGCAGGTATGACCAAATTGGTTGGCTGCCTGCAGTTTTTGGCAAATGGCTTGTTCCAGAGACTGGGTGCCTTCTCCGTGGGGATGTCCCAGTCTACGGTGAGCCGCAGCCTTACCAAGTTTTTGGATGGCATGGCTACCCTGGTACCCAAATATATTTTTTTCCCTGACACAGTGGAATCCTGGAATGCGGTTAAGCTGGCCTTTTATAACATAGCCGACATGCCCAACGTCATGGGTGCCATTGATTTTACCCACGTATCGTTAATTCCTCCTGCTGACCAGGAATATCTGTTCAGGGATGTGGTTTAGGTCAGCATGTATGTGCAATGTTGGCCAGAAATGTTCATTATTTCAATGTGAATTTTTTTTTTAGGATTAAAGCAGACCCACACCCTGTGTATACCAAACATCCATTGTTTTTAAATGTTGTTTCTGTGAAAGTATATTTTGAATTATGTTTCCACTTTTGTGCCCACTAATTCCTGTTGTATTTTGCTTTTGCAGGAACAGGGAGATGGGCCATTCAATCAATGTGCAGGCAGTGTCAGGCCCAGATCTGCAATTTTTTAGTTTGTTTGCAGCCTTCCCTGGTTCCACCCACGATTCTCACATTTTGAGGAACTCCAGCCTCTTTGTGCGATTTCAATCAGGAGATCTGTCTGGCGGATGGCTACTGGGTATGTGTCCCAAAATTGTTGTTGCTGTCCACCATGTTTTTTGGATTTTTTCTGTGCCTGTACCCCACTAATCTGTTATAGACTCCAATGAAACAGTACAAGTTTTCAATCGCTTAATTACCACTATTTTCTCCTATGCTTTTTTTGGTTAGTCTCCACTATTCCTTCCTGTCCTGGCCCTCTTAGCTATGTTGCATCCCACAGTCATTGTACAGGAGTGTACTGGGTGGATGTGCATGTTGCCTCATCAGAACTGTGCTTTGCTCTGACACAGCACAGCTCACCTATTGTCCCTGTTCACTAATGCTGGTATGCTAAGCAGCACATTATTGAGCCTCTTCCCCTTAAGCCTCTGTCTGTTGTTCCCTGTTCTTAGCATTTTAAAGTAACATAACATGCCCTTTTTTTAAATAGCATGTAAGGTACTTGTGGCTATTCGTTATTCTCATTTTTTTTTATTTAATTTGGGATTATAGTTAGGTATCGACTAGTTCTGGGGCCTGCCACTACATATGTTGCAAAGAGGCCCATTTGTCATGTGCATTTTGTATTATGGTTTGTGCTTAATTCTTTGGTTTTATTTGCAGGTGATTCTGGCTATCCATTGCTCCCATTGCTACTTACCCCCATCCTTCGCAGGCCCAGGAGCGATATAACACTGTGCATAGGAGGACTCGCTCCGTGGTGGAACGGGCCTTTGGCTTGATGAAGATGCGCTTCCGCTGTCTGGACCAGACTGGGGGTGCCCTGCTGTATGAGCCCGCCAAGGTCATCAAAGTAATAATTGCTTGTGGGGTCATGCACAACCTGGCCATACAAAGCCGGGTATCAAGATACACTGACCTGCCTGAAGCCACTTTACAGATTTCGGAAGAAGTCACACCTCCCTACTCCGGATCCCAAAGTGGCACAGCACAGGCGATCCGTTCCCAACTTGTGGACAGTGTTTTTTCTTAAATAACATTCCTTTGTTTTGTTTTTTTTTTGTTTATTTTTTGGTGACCCCTAAAAAATTAAGTTACAAACTTTTTTGTTGTATTATTTTAAGCTTAACGTGGGGTCAAATACATAAACACATCCATTTAGTGGTATGCAGAGTATGAGGTGCCAGTTGATGGCTGGTGTGGGTGAATGTTGGCGGCAATATGTGCAAGGCTCTGAATAATGAGCTGCCATTGGTGGACCATTTCGCCTATATGCCTGGTTAGTTGTCTGGTTTCTTGCAGCAGGCAGAGACATTTTGGTTTAAAATATCAAATTGGTTAGACATTGAGGTGATTTGGGTACACACAGTTTCATTAAATCTCTGTGTGTTTGCAGAAAATTCAGTATTCTCCTGGTGCCAGGCTTCCTCCATGATCTGCAGCTGTCTCCTCTGGCTGATATGTCGCCTTGGATGTGTTCTGCCACTGGCACGGGTGGGTGGTTCTGCTCCAGACTGAGTGGCTGCTGGTGGCTGGCTTGGCGCAGAGTCTGTTGTGCAGACGGCAGAAGAGGTTGGTGCCACAGAGGTTTGGTTAGTGGACACCAGGGGCTGAAGTTGCAGGGCCTGTTGGGTCTGATGTTCGCCCACTGGTTTTGTTGGCCTTGGCTGCATCTGAATTGTGTCCTCCTCCTCCAAATCACGAATGTCTATAACTGGTGGACTGGGTAGGTTCTGCCAAGAAATGTAGCAGGTATTGAGTCCACTATTTAACATTAAATGGATGCAAGTGCAATTTCATAAGTCTACACAGTGGACCATTGACTTACCTCATCCAAACACTCAGGTTGGTTTGTGTGGACTGAAGGCTGTTGTTGCATGGTCCTCCAGGACAAGCCAGGGGTAGTGTGACCTTGTGGCGTGTCTTGAGTTTGTTCTGGGACGAGAGAATGTACTTTTAGTGTTTCAGCAAAGGCCAGTGTGTATTAAGGAGTATAATGGGTACCCATTTAAAAGGCTCAATGTAAAAACATACTCACCTCCGGACCTGACATTCCTGTCTGTGTCTAGGCCCCCTGGCAGGCCCTGAAGGGTTGCCGGGTGAATATATGTAAACACATGTTCTTCTGCTGGTGTTAGGATGATTTTAGTTGGGATCCCACCCCCTGTCTGCAGGCTGGGGAAGATTAAAGCACACCTAATAAGTGTTACATCCTGTTACAAAGCAGCCTATACATGCATTTACACTCTAAATGGACTTTACCTCTGCTGGCGGCGCATGTCCATTTTTTTTTTTACCATAATATTTCAGGTCACCAAATTTTTGCTTAATTTGCTCAACATCTCTCCTCACAGAACCAACACTATTAACTTGCCGGCAAATCTTATCCCAAATCTCCTGCTTGGCCTGCTTTGTGGTGGATTTAGAATAACGCCCAAATAGGGCATCATAGTGCTCACAAACAGCAGTGGCTACAGCCATGCTTTGGACATCACAAAAACGGGCTGTAAGTGAGCCACGGCGCAGCTGGCACCCACATGGGTGTGTGGTGTCCCCGGCAGCAGACGAGATTGATAGCTGGCTGTCTGGGGAGTAGTTTAGGTTTCTTGGGCTGATGGGTGAGTGTGATGGAGTGTGGAGGGTGGTATGTGATAATGGCTGGGTGCCTGTTGAGCTGTCACCTGTGGAGCTCTCGATTGATTCTGTGGTTGTGGTACTTGGGGACACAGAGTGCTGAGGAGGAGGGGTGGTTGGCCTGGGTGGGCTAGTGGTTTTTGTCCTACGCTTCCCCTTGGTGGTGTGTCTGGTTTTTGCCGCATGCTTTGTATGTGGATATGGTGGAGGCTGCGGGGTTGTAAGAGATTTGTGTCTCTTGTGAGGCCTGGCTGATTTAGCAGGTAGTGGCGAATGTGCCAGTGAGCAGCCTGTGTGTCTTGCTTATCCACCCTTTGAGTATGTGCATGTCCCTCCCGGCTCTTGTGCCTGTTGTTTTTGGTGAGGTCTATCTGTGTGGCTAGTATGTGGCTCTGGGCTTTTGGGAGTCTTAAGGCTCCCTTTTGGCCTGGGCATAGTGATATGGTAACCAACACAGAGCTGAGTGCATTGAGCTTTTAATTGTTTTCCCATGAGGGCGTGCTCTTCAGCGTGCGCGGCTGCGTGCGTGAACGTCATAACCTGATCCGGAAGCTGGTAAAAGATGTCGCCCGCTATCTATACAGAGGAGCAGGACAAAATTATAATGGATGTGAGTAGGCGAGTGTGTGTGTATGTGCGCGCATAAGCCGCTAAACAAAAAATAGCCATGGCAGGGCAAGATAAGTGAGGAAAAACTGACTTGTTAAACTAAACTACTAGACCACCTTAGTTGTAAACATGTGCGCAGCAGCACACTAGCCTAGAGGCTGATAGACTAAGTAGGCACATGTGAGTAGGAATGAGGGTCTGAAACTGGCTTTAGATAGGGCATGAGACTTTGTCATCTATTTGTGTCACTAATGCTGTGCCTTTGTGTTTTTTTCAAACAGATGATGCTGAGAAACCGTTATGATTTCCTGCCGTGCGACTTCGAAAAGAGGACGTTGGCACTGGCGGTGGTGGACGCGATTGCCTGGATTTCGGAAACCACCTATACCTTCTCCCAGATCGCCCAACACTGGTCTGATTTGAAGCGGAGGCATAGGCCCCGGGTGAGGCGGTACTTTGCCAAGCACTTTCCAGGTAAGTGTTGAGACATGACATGCAATAATCACACTGCCCTTGCCTGGGCCTGTGTTTATGATTGTGTTTATATTGCAGCGCATGAATGGAATTATCATTTCCACCCCACCCGGACAAGAACCCGCAGCCCAGTGTTGGGAGGTACTGGGGAAGGTATAGGTGGTGCCACGCCAGTGCCAACGCCCACCCCCTCCTCTGCCAGTGACTTTGAGGTGCCACTGGACCTCAGTATACGGGGGGGGGAGACGCACGGCAGGGAGTCAATCCAGCCACAGCAGCAACCTGACTCCGGTAAGACTCTCAAACCTACATATGTCCAGATACATGCAATAAAGACATATACTAATGGGCACTATTGTTATTTTTAGATGATGACGTCGCAGGACCATCCCAAAGGAGAGTGGATGAAGCAGGGCAAGCTGAAGAGGTGCCTGGGGAAGGTGAGTGATTTGATGCATAGAAGCCTAACCTAATCTGACATTCAGGAGGCACAAAGAGTCAATAATATCCTTGTGATTTTGATCCAAACAGCTTCACAGCAGCAACTGATGGTGGACCCAGGGAGGAGGTTGCGCCCCAGACGCACTGTTGTCCACAAGCCTTGTAAGTTTATCCTAGATATCATACATGTAGTTTAAACTCCTGCCCAAAACTAAAAAAACATGGTCCAAGACACATTAATGAAATAACCCTAAAAATGGACCAAAAATAACCCCTAGATAAGCACAAAATAGTTACAAGGCAAAACTGATGATGTTTTTCATTCACAGATCAAAGAAATGGCCAACAATGATCAACAAGAAGAGCCTCCTGTACTGTTCCTAATTTGAAAAAAAAAAAAAGTTTTACAATTTTACCAAAAAGTTTTTTAAATTTTATAAAAAAAAGTTTAAGTAAAAAAAAAAAAAAATTGTGGTGTATTCTCTTTCCTGCCACTGTACGTTCTCACAACATAACCATACAGTTACATGTCCCAAAAGGTAAGTGTATGGGACAAGGAATAGGAGGAAGAAGAAGGAGAAGAAGAAAAAGAAGGAGAAGAGATTAAGGTAAGCATTAAACACAGGGAAGAAGAAGAAAAAGAAGAAGGAGAAGAGATTAAGGTAAGCATTAAACACAGGGAAGAAGAAGAAAAAGAAGAAGGAAAACAGATTAAGGTAAGCATTAAACACAGGGAAGAAGAAGAAAAAGAAGAAGGAGAAGAGATTAAGGAATAGGAATAGGAGGAAGAAGAAGGAGAAGAAGAAAAAGAAGGAGAAGAGATTAAGGTAAGCATTAAACACAGGGAAGAAGAAGAAAAAGAAGAAGGAGAAGAGATTAAGGTAAGCATTAAACACAGGGAAGAAGAAGGAGAACAGATTAAGGTAAGCATTAAACACAGGGAAGAAGAAAAAGAAGAAGGAGAAGAGATTAAGGTAAGCATTACACACAGGGAAGAAGAAGAAAAAGAAGAAGGAGAACAGATTCAGGTAAGCAGTAAACACAGGGAAGAAGAAGAAAAAGAAGAAGGAGAACAGATTCAGGTAAGCATTAAACACAGGGAAGAAGAAGAAAAAGAAGAAGGAGGAGAAGAGATTAAGGTAAGCATTAAACACAGGGAGGAGGAGAAGGAGGAGGAAGAAGAAGAAGAAGAAGGATATTATTTGAAGGTAAGTTTTGGTGTGGCTAAAAGTGTCAGTTTGTTGTATAGTGAAAGCTTGAGGGAGGATTAGGGATGTGCGCTTGCGTGGACCCAGATTGACAACAGGAAAACCATGGAAATGTAAGTATACATGGAAAAACAGTCGGAATCGGGGTGAAAACGGAAACAGATGGCAAGAAGCTACGTTTGGAAACGCAAGAAAAAGGAGCAAACGTTGCGTGGGAACGGCAACGGAACCCACGACCACACGGAAAGCACCAGTGAGGGGAAAAAACACTTCCCGATTGCGGACACATAAACGGAACAGTAACGGAGCTCTCCCGATGGCGGCTCTGAATCACATTTGGACCTCGAGACAAACGGAAGGAAAACGAGCCATAGGAAAAACGGAACAAAATAAGGTCAGATCGGGGGAGGCTCTGCATCAGGCCATATATCCTGGTTCTCCCAAGTTGCTATTAGAATGTGAGCTACAAAATGGTTTCCAGTATTCCTTCTCTCCTTGAACATTACAGGCTCTGCTACCTCTTGATGAAGTTGTAACCTGTAAGATTAAGGACACTATCTGGGGTGTGTGATCTCTGTATGTATGTGCAGAGGAATTTCTGTATTTCATACACCCTAATTTTGTGGACTTCTATTCTGATGGGGTACTAGGAAACAGCTAGAGTGCTGTGCATCACCTGTAGGTAGAAGTCTGGATTACTCAGATGTGTGCAGTATTTTCGAGTAGTTTTCAAACCCATTTCAGACGGCCCTGGAATTAAAAATAATCAAAAGCCAGCCAATTCCCTCTCTATCTCAGCAAAATCCAACCCCACAATCCCTGCTCTTTTAGTAGTGCAATTTTACAGCAATTCTTTCAGGGTGTTAAAATGTGTTAAATTACCATTGTAGATGTGTTTTATGTTCCAACAAAAAAACAAATGTATTTTTATTGCTTTTCCAGCATTGCTTGCCCAAGGGCAACTCCTTCAACTGCCGTACTGTATTAGGTGTTATAGGTACAGTATCTGGTTATTTTGACAGGACATATTCTGGCACAGTCATTAAAAAAAACAATTATTTGTCACCAAGGAAACTGATGTTTATGACTTCTTAGGAAACTATTCAAATTCAAGAAACAATTTAAAGCAATGAAGAAATGGAATTAACATGCCTTCCCTCCTTGAAAAATAGAGAAACTGATATCTAGTTTTCTGTTCAGAAAATAACATTTTCATGTACTTTTTAGCTACAGTTTTAGGGGAGGGGAAATTGTGATTTTTTTTAAAGAAATAGATGTAACAGTGTTGCATTTAGAAACATGATGTTGTATCCTCTGTAATAGGGCTATCCCCTAAATGAAAATATTTTTTAAATATAGCACCAGGGGAAGCCATAGTACTAGTAGTAGTAAATACTTTTTGGACTACAAATAATAATACAACTAAAGTGAGTATGCTACTAAAGAATAACACAAAAAAAGAGTAAGAGAGCGTTTATAAAATATATTTTTAGACCAAGACCTTGATACAGTAAACTCAGCTTCACATTAATTAGCATTATTTTTTGCTTTAAGTTGTTTTTTTGATTTAAATAAGTCATAAGTGTCAGTGGAAGTAAAAGGCTGTCAGCAAGCAGATTTTTTATGAGATGGATACTGGAAAATACAGAGAATATATTCAGTAAATGTGCTTTAAAATTAGAGTGGTTTCCTACTTTAAAGTCATACTTTAGTCACAATATAAAAAACACTGCACTCAACGTTGATTCTTCACAGGCTATCGCTGCTAGTCCGTTGCTTTCAAACTTACTGGATAGCCCAATGTCAGAGGCCACCACACGCCACTTCTTTCTCCTTCACAGCATTGACTCATGACATCGCTGTGCTATTGGAGATGATGTGGCACATAACGGAAAATTTGGCATGCCCTCCTCCATTGCAGTGAATGGAGAGGGGTGTGCCATAGTTAAAGTGATGCGCCACTTTATCTCCAATAGCACATTGGTGTCATGAGACGATGCAGCGGAGAGGAGGAAGGAGCAGTGAGTGGCGGGGCTCTGATATCGGGCTATCTGGTAAGTTTGAAAGCACCGGTCTAGCTGGGAATGCCTAAGAGAGAATAAAAGGTGAGTATAGCATTTTTTATTATGTGACTAAAGTATGACTTTAAGGTGTTAGTTAGGGCGAGAAAGTTAGAGTATAACTCCCATCTAAAACTTTTACTAGAGCAATGTGAAAAATATTTAATGGTAATAAATCATACGCTTCACAGTCAGTGGAATATTACCAACCCCCCCTTGCCCACACCATGCAAGTATGTGGGATCTCAATTTAATCCTTTCAGCATTGCAAAGGCCTTCCTTTGGGCCTTATATATTTTAACCTTAAAGGTGGTGTTTTTGGTTGCCGTCACCATTTCTGAGCTTGCCCTTTTTGATTTTTCATAAGCACAAAGTTGTCCTATGCCTGCAGGAGGACTTTCATTTGGACAAAGACATTTTATCCAAATTCGGTTTATTAGAAGGATCAGAGCTTACACTCACTCCATGTAGTGTACCTCGCAATTACGGCATCTGTGTGTAGAATATATGCCTTGTTTGTGGTGCCTACGAAGGGACTTGTGGCTGCTATACCCACCATTAGTCACTAGATCAGGCAAGCAGTGCCTCAGGCCTATTCTGTGAGGATCAAGGACCCCCCTTTTCATTTGTAAGCTCACTCCACTAGAGCTGTTGATCCAGCACCAGGCTTCAGTGGACCAATTGTGCAGGGCTGCCACTTGTCATCAGTGCACATTTTTAATTTCTTCTATAAGAAGGAGGTCTGAGAATCATCTGATACGATGTTTGGAAGAATGGTGCTGCAGGTGACCCCTGTAAGGGCCTGACTTCTGCATCCTTCGCCACCCTGAAGATGGCGATTTGGTACAGTAATTTTTTTTTATTATTTGCACAATAATATTTGGAGGTAAAACTTCTATAGACAAATCAATGAAATACAGTAGATCCCCCATGTGACTGTATCATGAATGATGAAACATCATTGTGACAATTACTCTTTTATTGTAAATATCTTATGAGATTTCTGACCTGAAAAATCATCTTAGGTGTGTGTTTTTTTTTCTGTACAGTGCTTACTAAAATCTTCAAGGAGTAAAAAGCTCCTTTGATCTTGATACCTATAATATCAGGGTAAACGGAAATGAATGACTCCATTCTTTTTTTTGCAAATTAGTTTTTATTGAAACAAAAGAGCAACGTTACATACATTGTAGACATTTTTGAAAAATAGGTTCCATAGCTGTGTTAAACATCTGGCGCTCCTAGCCAAGACCCACAGCTACAATAATTGTAGGGGCCAATTCCCAGCCCATGCCTTTAGAAATACTAGCGAGATACAACAAGCCTGATATACATACCCCTAACATAACATTTGCTAAGAAAAAGGATAGCCTGAAAATAGAGAAATAGAGAAATGAAGAAGAGAGAAGGTAGAAAGAAAGAGAGTGGGTTCCTCGCCCCCCAGCAACGTATACACTTATGCACGTATAATGGTGTACTCATTAAATTGTCAGAAGCTTCTGATCAAAGTTCCTCGGGTGGAAGTGGGAGATCCAACCAGCCCATATCGCTAAAAAGGGAATATAGTCCCCTGGCATGGATACCGAAATTTTTTCAAAAAACATTGCCTCATTTATGTGCGAGACTAGACTTCCAAGAGGGATATCTGGCTTCTTCCAAGGCTGTGCAATTGTTTTAGCAACTGGTAAGATGTGGATAACAAGATCAAATTGAGTCTTGGAACAACCAGGGGGCCTCAAATTAAGTAAGGCAAGCTGTGGCTATGGCTATTCCTTAATTAAACACCTTTGCAATGAGTTTGGACTCAAAGCGCAATAATGTTAAAAAAAATTATATTCTTCCTGAACTGAGGCAATACAGTTGGTTTAGTCTTTTTTTTAAACATGTTTTCTGCAGTTATCAGCGGAAGGGTAATTACATTTGATTATGAAAGCATTTTTTGGAGCAACTAACTTTGAAGAGACATGCCAATAGAACACACAACAGAGCTGATTCAGAACCGTTATATTTTTTTCTCACTTTTTTTGTGAGAAAACAAAAATTATAATGCGTTGTTTGCTTAGTGCAGTTCAGTGCCATTTTTAGCTGTGCAAATTATGTAAGAATTTTCACAGCTAAACATGATTCTGTATTGCAAGGAAAAAATCATTATAAAAATATTTTTTCACAAAGAATTGAAAAAAAAAATCTCACAGCGCTGAATCAGCCCTAATGACATTAAAACAGCTCCCTTGCCCTGTTGGGTGTTGCAATGGAGCTGTTCTAGAAGTGAAGTGTAGCTTTTAATGTGGGGTAGAGCTTTCCTCATAATATTTCTTTGTCACCATGTCCCAGAAGCATGATATGTTTTGGGGGTCTAGCAGTAAGTCATGTACTTCTTACCTTGGTAGTTTAAATAATCCCCCGAGCCATGCAAATCCCTGACACATTGTTTGTACTTGTGCACCGGGACATCCCACAAGTTAAATCAGCCAATTGGCTAAGAATCATTGTATATGAGCATGCAGCATGGAGCATACACTCACTATGCAAGCGCCATAGTAACATGCACTCGCAGGAGTACACCCATCATGCAGGTGTACACCCACCACACAGGTGCATGCGCACTATGAAGAGTACAGCCACTACACCTGCGTACTATGCCAGCTTTGTCTATGACAGCTGGCAGCGGTTATGACTGGAGGTTCGCGAGTAGGAATATAGATAGTAACAATTATTGTTACAACTGTGCACACATCCGTGCCTGACAGAGAAAGCATATTAACCTACAATTTTATAATTATACAATATGCTGCACCCATAGACTAAGGCCACCAGCAGAAAGTGCTACACCAAAACAGCTACATTTCATCCTATGTGGCTCAAATAACTTTATTGTTCCCTGTGAAATACAGAGACCAAAATTCTAAACAGATATAGAGAACTGCAATAAATTATTACCGCACTTATACAGTAAGCTGATCATACACTAATTTCAGTATATAAACACTGATCATACAGCAATCATATCACAGCGATCATAAAGCAATGGTGGTATATTCTTCTTCTACCTACCCATGCCACATGTGCCCTCTGGTTAACACATATAAATATACGTACATAATATAGTATGGATGAAAATCTAATGCCTAAACATCTGGGCATGGTGCTAGAACTCTCAAATGCGTGGTGCTTTTGGGAAATGGTGACATTGGATCTTGCTTTTACCCAAAATATTTAATGTTATGTTTTATTCAGCTGGGAACTTTCCTCTTCACTTGCTTTGTTTTGCCTGCAGCGGCCTCCTGTGCTCTTCTCGATGCAATTACCAGAATTTCCAAAGGGGTGGGTTGTGTCTTTTTTCACTCATTTTAAATGTGTTGACCTCTACCTTTTATGCATATATTTTATCATAGGTAAAGTTGGGTTCTTCTTTAGCATGTTTCCTTGAACTTTGTTAAAGATTGGGTCGCGCTTCCCGGCTACAATCAAAGTACAGGTAGACTTCTGGCAAGAAGTGAGGGCTGGGAATCATGAAGCATGGAAATGAAGGTTAATAAGACAGAACAGAGTTCAGGGGTTTAATAAAGACCTATAACAGATTCAAATTCCAGGGTTGGCTGCAGACAGGCAAAGTCTATAAACAATCTGTGTTCAGAGGCTAGCAACAAACCAAATACAGATTCCAGGGCTGGCGACAGACAGACAAAGTCCATTAAGCAATCTGTGTTCAGAGGCTGGCGACAAACCAAATACAGATTCTCAGGGTTGGCAGCAGACAGGGAAAGTCCATTAAACAATCCGAGATCATGGGCTGGCAGAGAACAAACAAAGTCCAATAAACAATCCAAAATTCTAACCGTGTAATCCGTGCAAGGGTTAATCCAATAGCTGATCGGGAAACAGTCCAGGTCAATCCAGTATAACAGGAGTTGCAGGTAACAGGAATCACAGCTTCCTGGAACTGACCTGATAACACAGCAATGAATACAGGCCAGCTATCCATTTAAATAGGGCTGTCAATAAGAGCAGGGAGGGATGTGTCAGAGTCTGAGTGAGGTCACTTCCTGTACACAGGCCAAGGAAAACCCGGAAGTAAAAAACAAGCCCAAGAGCTTACGCTCTAGGCTTTGTGCAGTTGCAGTGAGCTGAACACGAGGTGGAGCTGAGCAGTGCAATGGATGAATAGCTATGTCTAGAACAAAACATCCAAAGCACTTCTGCGGCTGCATGCAGAGATCAATGGAAGATGCCCAAAAGAAGGGGAGCCTGACAGATTTCTTATGGCAAGCATTCAGAGCAGTATTGGGGTATTGTAACTAAATACCCGAAAGGCTTCATTTACATACATTTGTCAGCAGGCCTCTCATAGACATACAGTAAAACAGAATAGATTAGATGACATCTCTTGTCACAAATTGTCACAAAAACTGAAAAGCTGGTCACAACATTGTTCTCACATCATAACAAAGAAGAACACATCTGAAGCTAGCCAAACAGTGACCACCTATACAATGAAACAATTAAGAACAAATAAGTTAAAAGGGGTTTTCACATCAAAACTTTATTAAAAATAGAACTAGATGCAATTTTCCCCAAAATTTCTTTGTTCTCTTGCTCTGAAGCTCTCTCCCATACATTACAATGGGGTTTCATTAGTAGAAGTGTATAAATAGAGTGTTTGGCGTGTTTTTTTTTTTTTTTGCTCAAATCATTGTCTGACCTCTCCTGGCCTGCAAACAAACACTTTTATTCATTTGGACATTTATATTTTTATGTAGAATTGTATTTACAGGTCTGGCACTAAAGTGTCATTGTCCCAGTGTTAAAACAATGTCATTCCATGTGTTTTTGCTTTGTTTCTGGTGCATATGTGTTCAAAAACAGACTTTGATCACACAGCATCTGGCACTGTATGCTAGAGCGCCCAGCTTTAGAACGCCGATGCTGTGTATGTGTAGTTTTTTGTTAAATATGGTCTGGAGCGCCGAGTGCCGGACGCACTAAGCTGGCGCTACCTGTCCCTGCAGCGCTGTACTGTTGTTAGAGCACCCAACACACATCACATTCATCAGTGCCGGCAAGGTTACTAGAGCGACCAAGATGCTCTGTTACAGCGCCTGATACCCGCTTACAGCGTCTACTAGTGGTCGCTCTAAGCGCCGCTATACAGACGCTCATCTGGCAATACGTGGCGCTAGTAGTGAATCAGCCTCCACATAATTTTCATGGAATTCCCTGGAAATTCTTGTAAAAATCACAGTTAAACCTTATTCTAGTTATAGTGCAAAATGTAAAAAAAAATAAAAATATTTTGACAAGCGGTGGCAAAATCTTTAGTGAAGCTGGCACTGAAATTGTTGAAAGTCAGCATTTATTCTTTCAAGTGCAATCATCCTTATAGCAAAAGATCCCCACAGATTAAAGCATGTTTTGAACCTGTCCTAGGAGCCTAGTCCTGTACCAAATGTTACAAGCAAGACCCTTGTATATGCCCATAACAATAAAATAGCACTACAGGCATGGATGGCCAAGCAGCAATTAATTCACCCCTGTGGAAACTAGCCAGGAAAGCTAGAGACTAGAAAAAAAAGGCATTCTGCCTTCCTGGCTCTCATCAGTCAATTGCTATGGTCCACAAGCACATGAAAAGGACAGACCCCTGCCCCTACTCCCTATGATGTGAACACACAAGGATGCATTGAATGCACACCACCTGGTTTAAAGGAGAGAAGTGGAGAGGTGGAACATAGGAAGAGGGGAGAAAACAATGCAAGAGCAACATGTCCTTTGCCATGCAAAGAAGGCAGAGTTACAATGCTCAACCTTCCCAACCTCCCAATCAACCTCCAACCCTTGAGGGCAGGAGGAACACATCTCTCACACCATCAATTTAAATCATAATCAACATGTTACTATAGTCATGTGATGGTATAGTTTTCATTACGTAATGGGGCTATTGTAAAAACGTGAAACCTGGTAATATACGGGGATTACTTATATTGTACTATACTATCAAATAAAGTTTGGTAATAATGCCCTCATAGCATTCTGGACACTGGAATTCCAATACTGTCTCCTATAAATTCATGGGTATGGATAATAGAAAGATAATGATAATATAGTGAAAGTTGATTATTACATATTTAAAATATATTTAATTATATGCTTAACTTCAAACATTATTCACTAGTTCTAGGACAGATACTGGCAATAATTCCCGAGCAATTAACTGTCAGTTAAAAATGGAGTTGTCTTATTTTGAGTGTAAAACTTCGGGGTCCTGGAGTTTATTAAAAAGATCAATTTAGTCTCTGCTTTTATAAGAGCCTTCCTCAGATCTCCTCCTCTGGGGCCCAAGTTCACCTATTGGTTCATTATATGACTAAGAACGCTATATACACAGGAATGCAGGGGAATCCGAAATGCATCAATTGCTTCTATTCCTGTAAGTATCTTTTGCTTTGTGGACAATTTTTCTTGAAATAATGAATGCAGACCATCTTATTATCTTTCAAATTCAATACTAACATGAATCGGAGCAGTAACAATATTAATGAATAACACTGGCATACTGATTTGGTGCCCATGTGACTACCAATGACCAATAGTGTTCGCCAGGTGGGTATGCATGGCACCATTCATGGCACATGATAAGCCCTATTGGTGCAGGAATTGTGCTGCTGAGGCCCCCTGGAAAGCAGGAAAGGGAAAGCTGAAACCAATTTTTCAGATCACTTAGAGCTATCTAGAAGACAGGTACTCCAAATTGTGAAGGCCAATAACTACCCTCCAGAAACGCCTCAGGATGCCTGATTATCTATATCATAAATAAATTAAACATTTAAGAAAATGAATATTGGAAATTACATTAAATACTATTTTCATATGTTGTTAATGGTATCCCATCTACTGCAAACATTGACACTCAGCATTACATGTATTCTGAATAACAAATGATAACATGAATGTCTAGATAAACATCAGAGAGAAGGAGCTACTTCGATGTGTTGGGAAAATGACCACCGTTAGGGTTTTTACAATATTTAGCTAATGGACTGCAGTTTATAATGATCCAATCATCTCCAGCACTTTGTGAGAGCTTGTGGAACAAAATCCTTTAATCTCCTTTGTTACACTAGATTTATGACCATTATAAAAATTGCAAATGGAATTATTATAAACAATGTGTTTCTTTTCGGTTTTACTTCACAAATAGTAGTGCTGGGAGAACCTATTTCACTTCCCAACATTGAAATTGTCAATTACTTATGGATGTTTGCTAAAATATAGTTACACTTATATGAAAATGGAAGTACTCCCTATGGAAAGCTTCTACTTTTTCTTCATATTACATTATACAGATTTGCTCAGTAAAAAGATAAAATATTTTCTGGGGGAAGGACACACTTGGCTTTAAGAACTAGCATTGCTTCCATTGGCTACCGTCAGTTACAGATGTATCTTTCCTTACCTTTAATCACTTTGCCCAAGGGGTTATAATATTGTTGTGTGTAATAATAAGAATATAAAGAGACCCCACAGTTATTAAAATCTGTATTAACAGCAAGTGTTTGCCCTAAATCGTCACCAGCATCAGGTAAGTTTAGCTTTATTCATTGTTATGTGTGTCCTAAAATTGGGGGAGCTCTCACTGTCACTGTCTAAGACTGCAAGCAAAAGAGGTGCCTTGACATGGCCCCTCTGCTTCCCATACATTTGCAAATGTGTGCAACAATAACCTCACTGTTTTTTAAATTTAGACAGACTGTAGGATTTGTTGCAGACTGGTGGGGTTTTGAGTGCCTGGTACTTCTTCTTGTTTTGTTTTTGATTAATTGCCCAACCCAGTGTGCACCACCAAGTCTATCTATAAATTCATGGTGCTGCTTTCCATTTCTCTTTCATCTTATATCACATTTAGCCCCAAAACTGGTTAAAGAGAGATTTTTTTTTCTAGTTTCTTATTTTGCTATGTAATAGAGTAAAGGCATTTAAGACCCGGTCTGTTGTGGGCTAAGGCAACCTACCCCAAAAATATAGTGATTCCAATCAAGAGGGCAAACTAGAGGTCAAACTGAGAAATTGGCAGCAAATAACCAGATTGTCAGGAGACTAAAAAGTGTTTCTAAATGAAGCCAAAGTCAAATAAGGATATAAGGGACTTAGAAGTAGAAGAGAAGTAAAAATTACCATTGTAGTAAAATATTCACTTTATGAGATAAAAAAGCATGAGCATGGATAAGAGGTTTGTCTAAATTCTTTCCCCTATATGGGGCGTCTTACACCCAGTGTATTGAATACATTTTTTAAATCTACTATGTTAGCAAATGTTAGAAAAAAAGTATAATTTAATAATAATCAGACAGTTAAATTAGCCCTTTGGTACTGTGTGAATACATAGAAGAAAGTGTATTATTTTTGTATCAATCATCTTTTTTCATGTTTGTAGAACATTGCTTACAAAACAGTTTTGCTAGCTGACGAAGAGCTATATGATGTTACATGAGTTACTCAATAATAGCTCAGTAAAGTAAGCTTTCATTTTCCTGCACTCCTAAATAAGACATTTAAATAAACATTTGAAAGTTGTTGCGAGGGACAGGTCAAATATTATCATACCATAAACAGGTTAAAGAATGAAGTAAGGGAATAAACAAAGCTAGTGGTAAAATACGTAGTCTTTCCTCTATGTTCAAACACATTGCAGTTATATGTTGTCTATGGGGTGAAGGGATACAATGGCCCTTATTCATCAAGCAATAGCGCCAGGTAGTGTCTCACTCGCGCCAGGTAGCGCCAGCTATCGGCGGCTACCGACTCCAGAACGCCAGGCTGCGAACACAATCACGCATTTATCACGCTAAATGAGGCTAGCGCCGGCGAGAGCGTCACCTAGCGCGGGATTCATCATGTTGCAGACTTCAGCGAACAGCGCCGCTGCTAATCCCATCACAGCGCCAGGTATGACCTCTCGCTACCTTGCGCTACCTGGCGCTCTCCAATACATTTCAATGGCAGACACTGCAATGTTTATTTTTAGTGGTTTTTGGGTTCTTGTCTTGGCCAAAATTTAAACACGGGTTGTTTAGGATATGTTTGATTAATATTTCTAGTTTTTAAAGATTTTTTTATGAAAGATGTTATTTTTACACTGTAATGTTGTGAGTGAAATCTAAAATGCATCTCCTCCCACAAAACACATTAGCCTCAAATTAGCTTGCTTTCACAACACACATGCCTTGTAAAGCTACTTTTTAGTCACTCATGTTTGGCGCTCACGTTCGCTCATTGAAATTGTCAGCGCCCAAGCTATTCGGCAGCCCTGTCCTTGTTGAATCTGTGGTGGTCAGAGTTTCTGCAGTCACTGTTGTGATTCGCTATGTGGCGGCGCTAGCGTCGCTGTGCTGCGCTGTGCAGCGCTGTGCTGTTCATACATGTGCCTTTCTGCCATTTTCCCTGAATTCACTTGCAGCGACCCCAGTCGTTGTTAATGAATACACTGTAGTTCTGAGCGTGCATGTCCACATTCTGCTGGATTTGTTCAGGCGTACAAGCTCATAACAACCCGTTATGCATTCTCCTGTGTGCCACATTATCATGTAGTTGAATAGTTTTATGGTGTTATTATTTTATTAAGGAATCAGATTGTTATTTGTAAGCAACCAGCTCTGTTTTTGTTCTGACCTATGCATTACAGGATATTGAACACCCAGCTAAATCAAGCTAATAATTAATGGCGTCTTTGGCAATAGCTTGTCTTAATGCGTAAATATCCTTTTTCCGCCACTTAGCTTGCACGTAGCGGACATTAGCTGGTTCCTAATGTGCGGAGCGTGTTTTTGTTTCCGCTTTCGTCATATGGAGTTCTGGTTTGCTCCTTTGCGTTTCCCAGCTAAATCTAGCAAATAATTAATGGCGTCTTGCCCAATAGCTTGTTGTAATGCATAAAAATACTATTTCCACCACTTAGCTTGCACGTAGCGGATATTAGCTTATTCCTAGTGCGCGGAGCGTTTTTTTTTTTCCCCCTGTCGCTTTGGTCATATCCGGTTCTGGTTTCCTCCTTTGCGTTTCCACCATGATGCCCAGGCGACGTCTCCTGCGCCTCCCCAGCTCCTCCTCTGACTCTGGCCCCCCCACCCCTCCCCCACGTCCCCCACCTACCTCATCTCTCCCGCCTAACCCCCCTCCACCCCTTCCCCCCCCCTGGGCCACAGAAAAAAAAAAGGAAGAGGGTGGATAGCCGCGTAAACGGCCAGGTGGTCAAAGTGAGTATATTTACCTTGGATGATATGTTTCATCTGTTCTCAGTATAACTGTTTAGGCCATTGGTGTGATGTCATGTATTGATAATCTTTTTTTTTTCTTTTGTCATAGGATTTCTGCATCCACCAATACGATTATGCCCGTGGGGGCAAGAAGCGGATAGCCCTGGAGGTGAAGGCCACAGTGTCCCGGCGCTTCAACACCAGCCTGTCTGTCCGTTCCATCATGCAGAAGTGGTCCAACTTCAAGCGCCGGGACCCTGAAGGCGTGTACCGCCTATATGATGCGTACGCTTCAGGTAAGTGGAATTTTAGGCTATGTTTATTTTTTAAGGGAAATAATATTGTAATCTGTGTCCCTTTTTGGGAGTAATGTTATTTTTTTTTTATTCACCCCCTCCACACAGATAAGCGTCCTCCCCTGGGGAAACGTGGGAAGGGATTCCTCCCCCGAACAAGACAGGCGGACTCGGGGGAGTCATCGGGAGAGGGTCCCTCTCGCGGGTCATATTTAGAGGACCCAGGGGAGGAAGGGGATGACGCCCCAGAGGAGTGTGCTGCTGGGGGGCGGTCAGGCTCGAGCCTCAGCTCCTCACACTATGAATCTGAGGAGTCTCAACAGACAAGGGGCCACTCTCAAGTGGGGAGTCCAAGTGGGGTGGAAGGAATGGATTCTCCCACACTCCCTGAAGGAGCAGGGAGTGAGAGGGAGGAGGGTGGCCCTTTGCTTGGGGGATCTTTGGAGCAGAGTGTGAGGAGCCGAGGCTCCACGCCTCCTCCTCAGAGCTCTCCCTGGGCTTCAAGTGGCAGTTCACCCCCTGGTGAGTGCAAATTTAGTCAGTGTTAGTCTGTGACAGGTTACATATGGCCATTTGTACTTAGCCCTTGCCATTCCTCTCTAATTTGCAGCGCATCATATAGGCGGCACCTCCAGGAGCTATTGGCAACGCCTTCTCCACGGGCATAGTCAGGGTAAGTGTTTTTTGTTATCCCTCACATGCACTATGTTCTGACATTCCTTAAAGTGGACCCACACCCATTGTTGATTGGGCTTGGAATCTATAAGCTTCCCTGCCCAATCACCTCCCTCACCCAGGGCCCCCCACCCAAAAGCCCACAAACTCCTTTCCTCATTGGGGGTGGCAGAAGCCACCGCCGCAGCCTCCTGCGTGCCCCTCTAGATGTGTGTGCGCCTGCGCTCTCCGTTTCAGAATGGCCTGCGCATGCGCACGCACTGGAGGAGTGACGCGCAGAAGGCAGCGGCGGCGGACGGTCTCTTGCTCAAATTGTTGTGCCCTGCCAAAGTGGACCAAAACACAGGATAGTATAAATCCTGGGTCTTGCCCCACTTTGAACATACACATGTTTCCTGCTCCATAGTACAAGCTGGTTTGGTAATGTACATTAACATCACAAACCCCACTACAGTGCAATCCAACTGGCAACCACCTCTATGTTTCAGCCCACACCATGATGGGGGCTAGCAAATGTGTTATTTTTGTAAGTTGTTCCGGCTAACACATGTTGCACACTAGTAACATTCTACAATCAACTGCAAATTAGGCCTTACCATTGCACTGTCCAGGTTATTGGCACATTATCTTTATGTGTCCATGTTGCAACCATAAATAATTTACATGAACTCATGGACCAGGAAATATGCTAATGTCGGACAACATGTGTGTAACCATGCAAGCATTTGTTTTTTCAGACTCCCTAACCAGATGGATGTCAAATAGTCAGGTGTCATTGGCCCACTAATTTTGCTTTTCTCTTTTGCTTTCTCCTGACAGATGTAGCCACGCAGACGGAGCCGGTGTACATCACCACCACACCTCCTGGGACGGCCAGCAGCATGGGCCCCAGCCACAGCTGTGATGGTGAGTACATCCCACTTCATATGCCTAAAGACTTGGGACCCCTATGTCTTAGAGTAAATTCTGGAGACATTTACAATGTGTTTAATCAACACACATCTAGGTTACATGTGTTTGTCCAACAATCCTACATGCATGTCTGCATGCTTGATTGTTGGCTCACATTTTTGTTTTTGCAACATAGTGGCAAATTGTTGTTTCTAACCAACTAAATAGGCCTGCTAAGGTGGTAACCTCTAAGATTCTTGGCCAAACAAGTTTCCTCATTAGGACTTAGGCCCTGATGTTTGGCTGTAACTAAACAAATAAATATACACACTGGCACTTAGACCTTATTTTAGTCCCAAGAGTTAAGAGTAAATGTATGCTTGTGATGTGGTGGCCACATTTAAGCCAGCCACTAGTACTCATATAATGTTAACACCTAAGGGCACAGTGGCCAACAATGTGAATGTGAGCGACAGCTAATTTTAGCCACTTACATTACATTGCTACATCTGTGTCTGTAGAGGTCACATTCTATATTTTTCATTTTTTTTTTTTTTACTCTCTACAGCTTGTGTAAACCAGCATCGCAGACTGTGGCGGTCGATCCGGCGTCTTCGCCTTATACTGCTGGCCTTGAAGAGGCGTCGTTAGGGTGGGGTGGATGTTTATAGCCGCTGTGTGGCCAAATGTTGGGCCTGTTGCCCGGATTTTATATTAAAAGTTTTGTATTTTTGTACTTACACTGTGTTGTGCCTTGTCTAGCATAGTTTAAGTGTCTTCAAACCCATTATTTGTAAAATGTTGGTACCTTTGTAGCCATTTAATGTCTAAACCATAGGAAGATATGGTCACCAATGTGTGGCATACATTTTTGGCTACAGGTACATATCTAGATCTAGAGACTCATCCCTGACTGTGTTCTTACCTATGTCTTAGGAAAAACAAAAATTAGAGGTGGTGTTCTCAAATGTATTTCAAACAAAATCACAAAAAACAAATTAATATTCTTGGCTTGGGGGCCTGGGAGGTTCAGAGTCATTGCTAGGGGTGGTGTTGGGGGCCAACAGTACAGTAAAAAAAATAGACTGCTGTTGTATGAGCTGTTGCGTCAACAACAAACTTTGCTCCTGGCGCTGTAAAGATCGCTCCATCAGATTGGACAGCCGATCAAGTTCCCTGTTGTTTTGTTGCTGCTGCCCTTGTTTGACTTCCTGGAGCTCGCGCTGCAGGCCCTCAATTTGTTGCTGACACATCAGCACCTGATTTTCCAACGCCGCAATGCGGTCAGTATTTCCATCACGCGGCTGTTGGCGACTGTAGTCCTCCAGCATCCGGACCCCTAGCTCGTAAAAGTCCGCACTTGTCGGTGCCACACCTCCTCTTGCTCTGGGTTCAAGCTAAAAAACAAAAAAAAACAATTTGAGTTAAGGTGAAACAATGCAGCTAGGCCCCTCAAAATCAGATCCCAAAAGTGTAACCAGCCAACTTACCCTTGCTTGAGCCTCTGTAGCTTGGCCACATGGCACTTGAGAAGAGGTCCCAGGTTGAGGTTCTGGTCCCGCCTCCTGCAAAAACAACAAATACATAACATGTGACATGTTGGTTCATGGACTACCCACCAACATGTCAATGTGGTTATTGTTCCTCTAAATCAGCCATGTTACCTCCGTGTCATCCGGCCCAAGTAGGTCCGGGGTCTGGCTGCCAGAGAGGGGCAAATCCACATCTGAGAGATCGGGCAAGTTGGCATATGCTAACAGGAAAGTCAGGTTAGTAGGTCAGTGGGCCAAAATCAAAGGTAAGATGGATAGACTATCGAGGCCATACCTCCACAAAGTGGAAGATTACACACTAGCCAAAAGGGATCTGGTCAACTCAGATTGCTAACATGTATTTAAGAGGAAGATGAGGCAATAATTGGGTTAAAAAGCTAAAGACACATTGCTCAAATTACACATACCCGCACTCTCCCAGATGTCTGGAGTTGGGCCCTCACTCGAGCTTTGCCCTTGAAAATACATGTTTAAACACAAGTTGGCCTACTAAATTTGTCAAAAACTTAAAAAATCCCTAATAGATAATCAAGCCAAACAAACTTACCCTCATCTCTGGCAGCCTCAACGTGAAGGGCCCTTTCCGGACAGCCACTTCCGAGATTCAGGCCAACTAAAATACACAAATAATGTCTCTAAATATTCCAAACCCTACTCGGGTGAATGTTTGTCTTTCAATATACACAACCAATGCATTGCAATCACTCCAAAAACTATACTAATGACCCTGTTGATGGCAAATCCACTCCAAATAGGCATCTTCAAGTTGACATAGCAAACATGTAGATTATTAGACTAACCAAATAGAACCAGTGTAACATAAACAGCATAAAGGATACATTTTTTGAGCCAATACACACCAACAGGGTCCTGTTGACCTGCTACATCGGAAGTGGGGTCCAAAGATGAACCAGTCACTTGGCCTACAAAGAAAAAAGAGGAATGAAAGGCATGCACTTGTGTTAAAGTGGATAAAGCAAGGTTGACACATGCACTTACCAGCATCCAAAGAGTAGCTTGGCTCCTGAGGAGATGCTTGTGCCAATGGCGGTGCAGCTAGGCAAAAGCAAAGAAAACATTTAGCCATTGGTAATGTGCGGCACTAAATAAACCATGCATTTAGGTGTGTGTGAGCAGCTCAATCACTAATATTCCCTAAGCACGGCCAGTGTGGCTTACACATGTATATGCAGATATATGGCCACACATCTCTGGCTTCCAACATAGCTACACATGTTAGGGCCTTGTTAGTTAGTTGCAGAGAGGGGTAAAGTGGACGTGTAAATAGTCCGCAAGCCCATATTATTAATCATCAACAGTGGTCAAATCTATTGTTTGAGGTGCTCACACACGCATTTTTGCAAAAAATAACCAGCACCTAAATAACATAAAAATACCTTCAATGGCAGACTGGGTTAGGCTGGAGGTTGATTGAATGGCAGGAGTTGGGGTGTCCACCTCCCCCGACTCATGGACATGACCATGTGCACCTATGCAGAAAGCAACAGACAGGAAAGTTAAACATTTATGAGGTATAATGTACTACTTCACATGTCCTACTGTTAGTTGGGCAGAAAGAGAAAAAGAAAATAACATAAATAAACATTAGCAGAAAATCTGATTCAGAAAATATGTACCTTCAGTCCAACCTGTGGTGTCATCCCCAGGATCCACACCCTGCAGCCGAGCAAGTGGAATTTTGGCCTTCAGCATCTCCTCATATGGCCTGTAGGTACTCTTTGGACCCTGGATGGTCCCACTCTCGACCTCAAGATCATGATTCATCTTTTGCGTAAGGGCCCTTTTCAAAGTGTAGAAGCTTTTCCTGCAGGATGGGCCACTACGTGGGTGCACTGCTAGTAAGCTCAACACCAATGGCATCCCACAATTTGCTCCTTTCTTGTTTGCCTATAGACTTGCTTTGGGAGCCAAATATCAGCTCCCATTTTGCAAGGGTCAGGCGCACAAGAGTATTATTCTCAGCCAAATTAAATTCTGGCTCCCTCTTGGCAACTGGGCGCTTAGCCTGGGGTGCTGCATCACCTTCAGGCTGGGCCCTTTTCCTTGAGGGAGGTCTGCGCACAGCACCCACCACACTCCTACTTGGGCCAGCTGTGGCCGGCAGATGCCCAGAATTTGGCTCCATCCTGTAGCTGCACACACACACCAATACACAACCAACAAGCACGCATGCAGACTACAGAATGGTATCACCGTTTGTTGGGTTTGGGCAGGTTTTATGTGCCAATCACAAACAGGTCCACTTAATTGATTAACACATACTGGCCAGGTGCTTGTAGCCAAAGCTCCACTGCAGTGATTGAAGCATGTGTGGTAGTTAATTAAGTAATTACAGAGCTCATTAACCAAACAACACACAACCAAAGACAACAATGTACTCATGTATATGAAACACTTGTGACATGTGGCTAGACAAACGGCTATTTAAATCAAGAGCAGCTTACCTTTCATTGGTTCACCACAGAAATTACAGCCATGTCCGTTAATGCACGCAAGTTTCGGCTCACGTACGCTAGTAGCGCTACTAGCGTGCGTGTGCACACTCCGTTTCACGCACATCTGGGCCAGCTAATTGGAGACAGGAAATAGCAGAGCAACGCAAAGGCGGCAAAGAGGACCTGTCCTTTTTCTCAGTGAAGTATAAATGGCTGGATTTGGCAACCTTCTGGTATTGTTACACTGTGGCAAAGGCTGTGGTGTGGTGGTGTGGTGCTTAGGTCCCTTAGCTCATTTGAGTGTCTGGCTGGGTTTTGTCCTCACTCTCTGTGGCTTGTTGGGTGATTTCTGACATCAGTGCTGTTTCTTTAGGAGCTTGATTTTGTTGGCATATGCAAATATTGTGGAGCATACAGCAAGTGAGGCTTGATTTTGGGGCCTTTTGTGGGCTGTGCAGCAACTCCCCTCTTGGTTGTGCCTAACTTAGAAAGCTGACTTTCAGCAGTCTGGTGGGTCTGACCACTATACTTCTGGTTTTGTGGTGAGCTGCATTGTAGTGAGTGTGTGAGTAGTGTGATTGCTTGTGTGTGTGGTGTGTTTGTGGTTTTGTTTTTTTTTTTTTGCTTCTTTGGTATATCTGTTGAGTGTGAGATGGATAAGAGGGTGATGTATGGGTTATGGGTGCAGGGATGTGTGAGAATGCTGGAAGAGCAGGAGGCCAGGGAGGAGGGGGCTGTGAGGGCACCCCGATCCTTTGGAATCCACCTTTCAGTGTGGGATTTAAGTGACGAGCAGATCAGGAGCCGCTTCCGTCTGAATCGTGCTGCACTACAGTACCTATATGATCAAATTAAGCATAAAATCGAGCCATCGACCAAACGCACCAGATCCATTCCAGGCATAGTACGCCTATGTGCCAGTCTTAACATTTTGGCACGAGGGACCTTCCAGGCAACCTCTGCCCTCCTCAGGTGGATCAGCCAGGCTACAATGAGCCGCATATTTATACAGGTAGTACTGGCTATTTGTGACCTGATCCCTATTTACATCCAGTTTCCTGAGGATGAGGATGAGGTTGCCAAAATAAAACATGCATTCTATCGCATGGGAGGGATCCCAAATGTGCTTGGGTGCGTTGATGGTACACATATCCCTTTCCGCCCAACCCGTGCACAGGAGCTGCAATAAAGGAACCGTAAGCAGTTCCACTCGATGAACGTCATGGTCGTCTGTGACCATGACATGAAGCTGCGGGCCGTGAGATCTGGCTTCCCCGGCTCATGCCATGATTCTTACGTCCTGCAGCGGTCAGTCCTGTGCAGGAAGTTTGAAAACAACGAAATGCCAGCTGGCTGGCTACTGGGTAAATAATTAACCATGTCTAAGTATTTAGCCTAAAATATGTGGCCTAGTAAGCTATTGGTTTACTAATGAAACCAAAAACATTTCCTAGTACTAATTGCTGTCTCTCTCATTGTGTTTTTTCTACAGCGGACAAGGGATATGGGCAGACGTGGGTGATGACTCCGGTCAGAAACCCACAGACCTCTGCCCAAGAACGCTACAATGCAGCACATCGCAAAACCCGAAGCATTGTGGAACGAACCATCGGACTGCTGAAAGCGCGCTTTCTCTGTTTGGCACGGCCAGGAGGAGAGATGTACAGTCCACAAGAGGTCTCCAAGATAATCCTCGCATGCTGTGTGCTCCACAATCTATGTATATGCCACAGAATCCAAGCCCCTGAAGAAACAGCACTGGTGCCCGAAATCCCCAACTTGCCCGCAGAAACGAGTGAGGACACCCAGAGTGGCTTTGAGCTAAGGGAAAGCATGATCTCTTCGTTCTTTGCGGTAAGCTAACTACCCTTCACTCTAATCCAAGTACTGCACTACAGGGGAACTATTTGTTGTCTCCAAGCCAAATTTGGCACAAACTACTATAAGGGGTGTGTAAGATGAGCCAAACCCACTATAAGGGGGTGTAAGATGACCCAAACCCACTATAAGGGGGTGTTAGATTAGCCAAACCCACTATAAGGGGGGGGTTACATTAGCCAAACCCACTATAAGGGGATGTTAGATTAGCCAAACCCACTATAAGGGGGTGTAAGATGACCCAAACCCACTATAAGGGGGTGTTAGATTAGCCAAACCCACTATAAGGGGGGTGTAAGATTACCAAAACCCACTATAAGGGGGTGTTACATTAGCCAAACCCACTATAAGGGGGTGTTACATTAGCCAAACCCACTATAAGGGGGTGTTAGATTAGCCAAACCCACTATAAGGGGGTGTTAGATTAGCCAAACCCACTATAAGGGGGTGTAAGATGAGCCAAACCCACTATAAGGGGGTGTTAGATTAGCCAAACCCACTATAAGGGGGTGTTAGATTAGCCAAACCCACTATAAGGGGGTGTTAGATTAGCCAAACCCACTATAAGGGGGGGCGTAAGATGACCCAAACCCACTATAAGGGGGTGTAAGATGACCCTAAACCACTATAAGGGGGGGGGGAAATTTGACCAACTTAACAATTAGGGTTGTTGTGCAAGTTTGCCCAAACTGTTACCCCAAAAAATAAACCAAAAACAATAACTGCGAAAAAGCAAAATTATATCTAAATACTAACTGCACTTTTTATTCTTTTTCAGGCACCAAGATAAAATTCCTGCAAATACAGATTTTATCTATTCCCACCAAACACTTTAAACAATAAAAAAATATTCACCAAAGAAACATGTTGCAATGTGTTTACTTCTGAAGGTACTAACATTGATTTCAAACCAACAGCTAAGCAAAGCGCAGGCGCTGTGTTGAATAGCGTGTGTCAAAATGACAGCGCCTACAAAGCTGATCTGAAACGGATATTCACCAATGTAGGCATTGTTCCCAACAACGCCAGGTAGCGACTGCGGAGGCCTGCTATAGCGAATCGCTACCGCCCGCGGCGTACGCTAGCGGCGCTCATAGCGCCATACTTCAGGCGCTCATCTGTCGCTACCTGGCGCTATTACTGAATCGGCCTCCCCGTCTTCAGTTAGATGCAATACAGCTGCGCCCTTTACTTTTGACTATGACAAATATCTATAACACAAAGGTCTAAAAGAACTAATAAAACCACTGTTTATAGCAGAATAGTATCAAAAGTGTTTGAAAAAAAGGGAAAGGTGCTTAGTAGATTCCATTGACGCCTGAGGGTTTATTTAAGATGTGCTAATTCCATGTAGTGCCAGATGAACATCAGGTGAATGTCAGGTCCCTGTCCAAAAGGTGTAGTTATCAAGTCAAAAATCCAGAGCGCCTCTGATAGTGCCAGGTAGTGTCCTATATGTCATCAACGCTGGCACACATCCCATCGCCAGAGCTAAGTTCACTACAGTGCCAGATAAGACCGAGCACTCACCCTGCACTCTGTGGCCTTATCCCATAGATGTCAACGGGCTGGTTTGGTTATAAAATCTTTGGCTAATTTTTGGGGGCTTGTACATGTGGCACGGGATCCCTGGGCTATTTGGAATTGTTTTTGTGTGCATTTTCCGCACTTTTGTGTTGTGCTGCAAACTTGTGATTTGGGTCATGCATTTTGCCGGGACAGTCCTTTTAATGTTCAAAAAAATGAGATGGCCCTCTTTGAGAAATTTCCTTAGGGACATGCTAATTTGTTTTCCAAATGCGTTAAGTACACACAGAATAGAGATGCTGCCAGTGGTGCATGTGCTGTGTGATCGGTGATTTTGGTTAGTAGACAGGAAAACCATGGACTATTCCCATTGAATAAAGCATTTAACTCAGACTTGAGTTTTTTTTACTGTAGTTTTTGGCTCTGGTCCACTTTAAAAATATTTCAACAGGGATGTCTGGCCCGGGCAACTTCAAACACTAATAAATGTGCTAAAATTATTAAAGGGAGATTCCTGATACAGTGGCATTTTTAAAAGTTTATATTTTTGTGCCAAAATGATGTGCTCAAGATGCTTAGCTTACGTAGTTTTTTTTACATTTTTTCTTATGTTTTCACTACTTGCAATATGTTGCTATTGGCAACCATGCACCAAGTCTGATCACCAAGATTTACAAGAAGAGAGAAGTGAAAACTGTACACATGGCTATGGCCGCTGATGAGGTGAGGAAGCTAGCTCACACTTACGCATGCCCAGAAGCAGTCTTCTGTGTATACAGTGCTCCCATCTTTCTTTTTGTAGATCTTGGTGTATTTTTGGGCTGTAAAGTTGCCAATAGCAACAGACTGCAGGTAGTGAAAACTGCTTTCATAAAATTTGCTAATAAGAAAAAAAAAAAAAAAAATACTAGCTCAACCCAACACTTTAAGTTTTTGAATATGCAATGTTATGATACTTTTAGAATTTAAGCTAGATGAACTATAGTTGAAGGAAACCTAAAATTATTCAAACTTTGACATTTTTAATATTGTTTGCCCATAACTCGTTTTCCGTTTCATGAACAAACGGAATGTACCTTTCACATGTACAGTACTTACAAGGAACATGCCCAATACTTATAAAAAAGCAAATGTAATACATTACAATACACATGTGAGCACATGAATTCAGCTGAATTGTTTCCAATTATGTGTACTGTGGAGGCGCCCTGGTGGTCACGCATTGATGTCAAGCACTTGGACAGTTGCAGAGAATAAATAGATCACACTCCTTTGGAAGCTGCTAAATGACAACTATTGATGATACCATATGTTTTCTGTCTTTAGCGCCACCAAAATTAAGCCTGCAATTCCCACTGTTAGGTTGTCAACTTAACTAATGTAACAGACAGCCATAATTATATGGTGTATCTGATTTTAGTCAGTTTATGTTTGTGAGTAAAATAATCAGATTTTTGTAGTTTGCATTTTTTTTAAATAAAAGGAGCTATATTGTATCGTATATTGTGTAATGTGTATGTTGAAAATCCATATAAACATGCTTGTGAGAGGAGTAGTTGCTTTTACACATCAGATAGAAAAGGTGAAAAAAGCATGATAATTTCACTGTTGCTGACTCTCCAGCTAGAAAGACACTGAAAGTCAATGTTACCTTTTACTACAGGGTAAAACGTTGTAAAAGGTTCACTACTTTTCTGAAAGAAGTAGTCACATTGACCATTAATGTCTTTCTAGCTAGTGATTCAGCAATGGGGGTGATGGGGGGATTCTGTCACACAGTCTGCTATGGGGTTATAGGGTGTTCTGTCACACAGTCTGCTATGAGGTGATGGGGGGTTCTTATTATAGTTTATTATTTTTATTTTTGTAAATTTTACATAAAATGTGTACTGCCCTAATCCCATTTTGTGCAGGGCAATCACCCTGGTTCAGGTCCCCATTGACTTCAATGGGGTTCGGGTCAAGTTCAGGAACCCATACTGAAATTTTGTTCAAAGTTCAGCCGAACTTGCTGAACCCAAATTTCTACGGGCTTGCCCATCAATAGTTCACTAGTTACATGCATAGTTAATACGGTTAAAATAAGACATATGTCCATCAAGTTCAACCAAGGGTGTTGGGGAAGGGGAATTTATTTATTTTATTGATTTACTGATACCAGCTAATAGTAACTGTTAATGTTATTTTCTTTAAAATAAGCATCTTTTTTGAAGCTGTCAGTGGTTGAACTGTAACAAGCTTCTTTGGGAGGCTATTCCCCAGATTTATAGTTGATATGGTAAAGAATGAGTGTCACCTCCGAATATTGAATTTCTTTTTTTCCAGTCTAAGGGAGTGCCCCCTTGTCTTTAAAGAGGATTTTACCTGTAATAGTGTTTCCCCATACTTTTTGTATTGGCCATTTATATATTTATACACGTCAATCATGTCCCCCCTCAGTCTCCTCTCAAGACTAAACAGATTTCATTCTTGTAATCTTTCCTCATAACTAAGATCTTATTAGTTTGGTGGCTCTCCACTGCACCCTTTCCATAGTCAGAGCGTCCTTTCTATGAATTGGTGCCCAGAACTGGACGGCATATTCCAGGTGAGGGCTTTTGTGTATATCCCGAAACGTTATATTTTGCAACGTTGGTACTCACAATTGATTTGAATCACTCCCATTTGGCATCTGTGTCTTTATTCCTGAACAGGTGCTCCCAGTTTATGTGCTGGAGTGCAGCTCTGAGCCCGGGGAAGTTGGCCTTCCTAAAATTCAGTGTTTTTGCTCTCCCAGACAGAAAATCTTTCTTAAAGTTTATGTTAAATACAACTATATTGTGGTCACTGTTACCAAGATTTTCATGGACTGTTACTGTCCCTATCAGGTCATCATTGTTTGATATTACCAGATCTAAAAGGGCATCACCCCTAGTAGGTGCCTCCACAAACTGATTCATATAATTATCTTGTAGCTGAGGAATGCTCTCCTACTTGTAGAAAAAGGAGAACTGTGTCTCCAGATGATTCCTGGGTAGTTGAAGTCCTCCATCACCACCATTGTACCAGCCTGTGATTCCCGCTCTATTTGCTTATGCAGTTGACCCTTTATTTCCTCAGTTATATTTGGGGGCCTATAGATTACACCAAATTGTATTTTAACATTGCTCATATTGCCCCGCACTTCTACCCACAAGGATTCTGCATCCTCACAATCTTCTGCTAGTATCCCCTAATTAATATACGCTTTGAATTCTTGCTTTACATAAAGACACACACCGCCCCCTTTCCCTTTTGCTCTGTCTTCCCTAAAGAGAGTGTCACGAACAACTCACCTTCACGCTGGTTCCGCGGTGTCTGCAGGCGGTGCAGGCTCCGGCAGCTGTCTGGCTCCCTTCCCACCTGGCGGCCGCGTCTCCGTCAGGCGGCGCCGGAGCGAGCAGGGACGAGCAGACATGCCCCCTCCCCGCGTCACCTTCTCTCACTGACAGTCCGTGCTCGCGCACGCTGTCATACGACCTCCGGCGGCACTGTAGGCAGTGCGCCTGCCGGAGGCTGGAGTAATTGGGCCAATGAGCCCTGGGGTTGCCGGCCAATCTGCCAGGGGTTTCTGGGGCAGAAACGCCCTGGTAAATTTAACTCGGCAATCAGCCCAAAGATTGTAATAGCACCAATCATGCACATTCCCTTGTCCAATCCCGTTTAGTTTAGCCCACTCCTTCCCATCCAATCCCATCAGCTCCATCCCAATAAAGTTTGGTTCCCCGCAGTTGTTCCTTGCCCGTGATAGCGTGCTGCTGGGTGTGATTATCCATATTGATTCTTCCCGTTTGATCTTGCTGTGTATGACCATCCCGTGATTGCCGCCTGGACCGACCATTGCCTGTTTCTGACTCCGATTTTGCCTGCTCCCTTGTACTGCGAACTCGGGACCTCCCAGCTTGACCCTTGGCTCGACTCTGACTATTCTTTGATGCTGCGCTTAATTAGGACTGATCTCCCGTGTTTGACCCCTGCTTGCCCGACCTCGCCCAGTCTCGTTCCTGGTTCATCCGCCTTCCTCCCTGTAAGTCCACATCCTTGGTGCTACCAAGTCCTGGGGGAAACCATGCCCGGTGAGGCGTGTAAAGCATCCCGGCAGACGGGGGCTTGACTATAGGTGAAGCTAGCAGCGGAGATTGACGGTTGCGGACTTACTCAGACGGCGAGTGTCCCACGGGACCTGACAGAGGGTAACACCTTGAAGATTGACAGTCCAGTCATGTGTGGAATCCAGCCATGTCTCAGCCACACCAACAATATCAATATTCTCTGGCAGCACCAGAGCCTCAAGCTCCCCCACTTTACTTGCCAGACTTCTGCCATTTGTGAACATACACTTTATGTTCCTATCTAGTTTGAGGTATAGTATTAGCTTCTGCAGTAATGCATCCACTTAGTTTTTCACTGCTGGTTAGCAACACATGGATCTCTATATCCATCATAGCAGTCCTCCCCCCTTCTAATTCTCCACCCACCATCATATGCTGTCTCCTAAGTTACCTATATTCCCCTTTATTTTCTATCTTGCCCTCCCTTCATCTCTAGTTTAAATACCCCTCCACCCTGTCTCCCCTCTTACCCAGTACAGCAGCCCCCCTTCCATTCAGTTGCAAATTATCTGTAGAATACAGTATGTAACCCAATGCTCTAGGAACCCAAATCCTTCTGCCCTACATCAGGACTTGAGCCATGCATTTCACTCTCTAAGCTCCCACTGTTGTTCATGGGTAGCATATGGCACAGGCATTATTCCAGAGAATACAATCTTGGAGGTCCTTCCCTTCAACTTAGTGCCTAATTCCTTAAATGTATTCTTAAGGATCCTCCATTTCCCATTAATTCTGTCATTGGTCCCCACATGGACCATGACAGCTTGGTCATCCCCATAGTTGTTTGGTTTTAAGGAGAGCTTTTAATTTATATGCAGATTTATTTTAAATAAAAGGAAATTTCGTCCACTTTCGAGATTTGTTTTCCTATCTTCCCAATATGCAGTTTTGGGCATTTGGATATTTAATGGTTTTCCATGGAATCAAAAATTCAACCTAAATTACCCACATACACTTTGGATTTTGACTATGTAGAACCAGAGGCAGATACATCTGAATAATTGCAAGAATTGCAGTGGCAATTGGAACAGATCTTCCCTGGAAAAGCAGAATGGGAAATCATCTCTTTGCAGATTGACCCATTGTTCTTAGAATAGCACTTGCGTTCTATCACTGTTCTATTCTGTCGCCATTTTTTTGTAACAGTTAATATAATGATTTTACTGATCCCTTGCATATTCATAGTCCCACTTGAGCATATTTTACCCATAAGTATTTAAAAATATTGAATAGCTGGGATCTCTAAATTAGAAATGGGGCCGTTCCATGCTGGAATCATAATATGGGACCGTTCCAGGTATCCGTCATCAGAATAACAAAAGTATCATTTGGGGACTATAGATGGCTATGGGGTTATAAATAATGCTGTTTTACAGAGAAGATGAAGGACTCACATTGATGGATGATATATGAAATACAAAAACTAGAACAGTGACAGAATGCAACAATGGGTCAGTCTGCATCCCCTCACCAATGGTGTAAACAACAATCAGTATAATCAAGGTATTGTACATAGCTATTTTTATTGCCCTGTCCAAGTCAACTCAATATAGAGAAATTATGTGTAAGATGTAACATGGAATTTTGTTTATGTGTAGGGTATTGATAAAGCCTGGAAGGCGAAACATGTTTACCCATAAGCTTGCACAGAAAAGAGGAAGTGCGGGGTATTGATTGAAATGAACTAGCAGCAGCACTATTTGCAAAACCGATCATTATATCTTTTAAACAGACATGCACAATATAAATTGTTTTTAACTGTGAGATCCTAACATGTGGAACTTGGCCAGGTTGCAAACTGATCTGTACCCCACCTTGGTCTACTGCCATCCAAAATTTACCAAAGCCTGCCGTGTTAGTAGAATGCTGCTCCAAAAGGTGAGAATGTGCATTTTTGTGTGGTCGATACACTTTATATGGTTGTTGTTTGTGTTTATTTACCTGTTCTAACAACCCATATGTGCCACACAGGTGGTGCATGATATATTTAGATATTAGAAAGCGGCACTTTATTTAAAAATGGTTGGGAACCCCCTGATTTAAAGCGGGCATTCACTCTAAATTAGATCCTATCTTATATGTTTCCCACACCCTGTACATACAGATTGCCCACATTAATAATCATCCTACCTGCATCTACTGCATGTTATGAGCCTTTAAACATCCAAGATGGTGGCTCATGGAGCATCAGGCAGCCTGTAAACAGGAAGTGTCTTCCTGATTGTGCTGCTCTGCATTCTGGGATTGCTAACCTTTTCCTGACCCCAGCTCTGCTCTGTCTGAGCAAAGCACAGCTATAACCCGCCCCCTGTACATTATCCCGCTCCTCTCTCCTCAGTAACTGTGATGCTTCTGAGTCAAAATGGTGGCACCCGTATCCTAAAGTCCTGAACAGAGTTGCAGCCCAGTGGGGGAAAGAATAATAAGTAAGTGACTAAAAACTGGCTTTTCAATAAATCATGATGAAGGTCCGGTTTAAACTAGTTAAAAAAGAAACATTCTAATAGCAGTTTGTGGGAAACTTCCAAATCATCTGTCTTGTTGTCTGTGGAGTTTTTTCTGTTATGTAACAAATGAGCCTCTCCAAATATATCTAAATTTCTGCACCTTGACTGCATAAAGGGCCTCCAAAACTCAGCTTTGCCAAACATTGTAGAGGTTATTATTTGGATAATCCTCCTTTTCTTAATATAACACAACTGACCCAATATTTTTGATTGACAATTCTAAATAAAGGTGTGCAGAAGCCTTCTACCATATGTGTTTTTATCATATCTGGCTGGCTTTTTATTTAGTATGAAGTTATTTATTTAAAACATTTAAGCAGACCTATACCCTCTCTTGCAACAGTATGCCATAGTGTGTCCTGTTTCACAGGGACACGAAGAGGCTGATTCACTACTAACGCCACCTATTGCCAGATTAGACGCTGTAAACGGGTATCAGGCATTCAGTTTTGTATTGATAAATGTGATGTGTGTGTGGCGCTGTGGCATTCACTGCAGTTTTTCAACGCTGCTCTAAACTACCATTGTTTTTAAAACTATAAAAAGCAGTGTTATTTTCCCCCCACATTATAGAAATAGCTTTGATGCCCCCTGAGTAATGAATATTTTTTATTGTTATTAAATGTGGCTATATACACATTTATTTACTTCATTTTTGGTATTTTTTTCTTTGTTCTTTTTTTCTTCGTTCTTTTTTTTTTAGTTCTTTTTATTTTTTTTGGTTTTGTTCTTTTTTCTTTGTTTTTGTTCTTTGCTCTTTTTTTAGTTTTGTTCTTTTTTTTGGTTTCTTTTTGTATGTTATTCTTTGTTAACACAAAAGTATGTTTAAAAATAGAAATTGTCTTTATTTTTCAAAAAAATGGCAACATAAACTAAAAGCCACTCAGTGGCAAAATTATCCCCCCCCTGTCTTTGGTTTTGCATCTCCAGCAGAATGTGCCATGAGTCCCTCACATATTGTCACAGACTGTGATGCTCTTCAATGCAAGCCGTGGGAAAGAAAAGACACAATTAAGTACTACAGCTATACAACTACAGTATATACCTATGATCTTTGTTAAAGATTGATGTTTACCATAAAGTAACTACAAAGATTTTTTAATATCACAAAGCAAATAAGCTAACCAGTTGAAGCCTACTTGACCACAGGAAGAATTAAGTTAATATAGTGGCCAATAACACTTGAGGCAAATTAATCAAAATATAAGTTGAGTGAGCCTTTACTAGAAATATTGTTTAAAATCAAGACAATAGGGATGCAGAATTCAAAATATATCAGGTAGCATCAAGTTACATTAGCAGGCGCAGGAAACATGCATGCTTTGAGCCAATTCTGATTGATTATTCAGAAAAGAGGCTCGACAGGTATGAGTGTCAACTCTAGACTGCCACTAACATGGGTACATGGTCATGGACACATACATAAGCATTTCTACAAGCTTATTGTCACAAATCACATATTCCACCATCACAGCTGTGACCTTGGCCCATGCTGCTGGAGCCTCCGGGAGGCTCGTGGTGGCAAGAACGGGTGGGGAGAAAAAAAGCACAACAGATACAAATATAAGAACATAGTATGGTTTATTTAATTTGTAATCCAACTATTTAGCTGTAGGAAAGAGTTCAGTGTGGATAATTATTGTAACACACTTGGCCATGTGTTAGCTATAACATAACTGCAGTCAACATGGCTACTTCACAACACAATTGCATGTCACATTATAAAACAATTATAAAGGCAGGCAACACAGGATGCATAAAGGTGTTGAGCTTTATTAATGTTAATCTTAGCTCTACCATGCTGCTTCCCAGCTAGACCAACATCAGTGGAGGAGGTGGCGGCTTTATGATGCCCTGAAAAAGAAATATGGACAATTGTCCATAAACGTTAACACACAAGACTGTTGCAAATGACCAGACAATCCAAACAGTGAAGGACACTCACCAGGGGATGAGATGTTGGTTGTTTCCCAGGGGGGGGGTCTGAGATGAAGGCAGGGTGCCCCTACTCCTCCAATTCTGCCAAGCAGAGCCAAAATCCGTGGGGCCACCCTCCTCCCTCTCACTCCCTGAACCCTCAGGGAGTGTGGTGGAGTCCCTTCTCCCCACTGGGACTCCCCACTTCAGAGTGGCCCCAGCGATAGTTTAACCAGACTCAGAGGAGCTGATGCTCCACCCTGCCCTCACTTCAGCAGCAGGCTCCACTGGGGCTTTCACTACATCATCCCCTTCCTCCCCTGGGCCCTCAATTTGGGAACTTCAAGAGGGCCCCTCCCCCTGAGTCATCAGAACCACTTGTGTGGGGGAGAACACCCTTCCTGTGCTTCCCCAAGGGAGGACGCTTATCTGTGGAGAGCAAATAAAAAATAAATTAAAAAATACAGCAGGTTAATAATAGTAATAATGGTGTTTGTGTATTTAACTTACCAGAAGCATAGGCATCATAGAGCCGATGCACGCCCTCATTGTCCCGATGCTTAAAGTCCGACCACCGCTGCCTGATGGATTTGGCCCTATTAAAATAGTATTACAGTACTATTAAAAAATGTACATAACCCCCCCCCCCCAAGAAAATACCAGAATTGACAATACATGTGCACAAAGCAGAAAAAAATTCCAGCAAACATATTAAAGCAAAAACACTAAAACCAGCCAGAAATGCTAACACATTGAAAGAAGGCCGCAACACAGCAAAAAAGCCATTATGAAAAAATTAGCCAAAACACTTACCTTAACTGTACTGTGCAGGTGGACCCCCACCCGCTGCCTCATCTTTATTGCTGGAGCCTCCTTTGAGGATGAGGAGCTGCTGGGGAAACAGCCCACACAACGTCTCGGGGGAGCAACCGTTACGCACAGGCAAACCGGAAGTGCATAAAGCAAAACCGAAAGCAAGACCTTTGAACCCATCGCAAGGTACGAACGCTATGGAACGCCCATTGCTAGGTATGATCGCTATAGAACACCGAGACCAGAGCGCACAATGTGCTACAATGCCGCAGCAAACGTGTACCGAGCTATATTACCCAAGCCTACACCACATCTAACATCAGGCCAATGCTGGAGCCAGCGAGAGGTAGCGCAAGCTCAGTGCGTCCAGCACTCGTACTACATGGCGCTCATAAGCCTAGAGCCTCAGCGCTATACACTAAGCCGCCTGGATTAATACATGTGATGCTACATGGCGCTGTTAGAGGCGCTCACCAGATTCGCTAACTAAAATGTGGTTTTGGGTAAAGCGCCCAGCGTTCACCAAGGCACTACCTGGCGCTATCCGTTCTTAAATAACCCCCGAAACTAACTTAACCTAACCTATCTCACATTATTAGTAAACCTTTTCATTTCCCAGCATTTTCCTAGCAGAGCTGTGTCCATTGGGACATAGTAATTATCTAGTGGAATCTGCAGCTCATCTAATATGCGACATGCTTTACTAACGTACACAGCTATTTTCTGTCCCCCAATAATAATAATCTTAAAGCTGAATTTTGTATCTGAAATCGTAGAGACATCCCAAACTACGTTGCCCCGGGGATGAGTGTTAAAAGAGACATAAATTCATTTTTGACTTTCCCTGACCATCTTGAGCTATAGTAGCCAGAAAGTATACACAAGTGCATTTTTCTGGTGAACACACCTCCAAAAAAAAGGAGAAGAATACATTGATAAATAATTCCCGAAATATCCAAAGTGTTATATTCAATCAATACTCTAAAGAAGGTGCTGAGATCTGAAATCTGTGCATTACTGGGATAGCAAATATCTATCTGGTTATGTTAACAAAGTGGGCGAGAAGCAGGAGGTGGGATTAATTTATGACAGACTTTAAACAGATGGCATTTCTGGTGCTCTTTGCATTTCAATAAGCTGAAAAAAAATGTAGTTGTTTTCATTTTCTAAATGTTCCACTGGACTACTGACAGGATCATATTGTTATAAGATTAAAATAATATGAGGCCATTGCTCACTGTTCTTTATTATAGTATAATCTTCTTACAGTGCTGGCAGACTGTGATAATAAACTTTTTACATGATTGTTTTTATTAATTTTATAATTTTTTAATTCTGAGTGTTAAAATAAAGTTATTTAATGTGTTTTTTATAGTAAATATAATATAAATGTTTTATTAATATCTAGTATTACAATTTTGATTTAAATATAAATGTGTTATTAATATCTATTAATACAAATTATTTGATTTGTTTCTCTTTTATTTTTCCTTTTTGTTTGATCCAAATGAATGTTCTTTCATTTTATTTGAAAGTTATTTCACTGGAATATTTTTTACAACACTTTTGAAGTTCTAATTAAATGATTGTAAATACTTATTTTCTTAATGCTGACCAGTGCACATTGACCTTGCAGAAGTGCTTTAGCTGGCTCATATAAGGGTAAATATTAATAATTTTAGTGTGCGTCTGTATGTTTTTGACTTTACAGCATGCCAATTGTCCTTTTACCCTGTACAGTATATTTTATAGCCAGCAGTCAACGAAGGCTAATATTTTCACAGCACATTTCTGCTATTTTAACTATTGATTCAGCAGCCTACAACAACTGGCCAGTACAAGGTTGTCTGTAATTGCCTCCCTCCAGTTTTCAAGCTTTCCCCAGGGGAAGTTCAATGAGATCCTCCTTACCTTGCATGTCCTTCTCCATAAACATTTGCTATTGACTAACACTGCTGGGAAATGAACTGCAACATTTCATATGCTGTACAATTTCATGTAAATGCTTAGCTTTCACAACACAGTGCCAACGATAAGCCATTGCCTATTAAAACATTTCTTAGTTAGTTTTATGTAAAAAAAATAACATGTTTTTGAGTGTATTCATCATTATGATTTCACTATTTTCTATAAATAATAAATGTGTGCTACTGTATTTTTGCATTAAAATGTTTATGGCTTGCCCTGATCAGATACTTCAGGGATTGTAATGACTTGGTAAATACTTTACATATACTGTATGGTAACGCTGAACTACTTTTTGGCACAATGTTTTCAAGGTAATCTTTGTTTTTTTAGATTAAATTGATGTATGTTCATGCTTGATAAAGGGCATGGTTTATCAGTCACTGTGACCTGGGGCACCACATGGGCATATATGGGCACACATTCTCATAAATGAATAACATTTTTATCAATAATTGCAAACATCAGCCAATGTAAAATAGACATTTACTTAGCTGTCTGTGCAGCAGCACAGCAAATGTTTTGACAGATGTGGGGCTTTAAATTTAAGATTTTGGGAACATTAGAGGGGCACAATAATATGGGTTTTGAGTTTGATTTCGATCTTTATTTTTTTTTAGTTATTTTTTTTTTTTTTTAGCCACCAGTATATTTGTCCCTTTATGTAGCATATACCTGCTAAGCCAGCTGCTGGAATAGTGATAAATATACTGTAGGTTGCAAATGCAGGCACACCCTGGCATAGACTATGTAGTAACAGTTATAAAAGGCAGCTTGCTACTAGTGTTAGAGTGCAGAGTAATTATTTCATGATTAAGTTCCATATTTCACAACAGGATTTATGTTTGTCACTATGCTTGGTGCAGAACTGGACTATAAATCTCCATGTTGTTAGAGTTGATAAGATCCTTTATTTCAAAACCATCGGACCAGTTTTGTCAAGCCTTTAGATGGCATGTTTTATTTTCTTCTGAGATAAATGTGCATGCTCCAATACAGGGGTTTTCACATTAACTGCTTATATGCTGACAGCGCAATAGCCAAATATACATGTATGTCCGGCCTATTAGTTCGATTTTATTGGATATATGACTGTAGTAACATCTTTATGGATTTGATTTGATGATTGTGCTTCTCCTTTTAACTTATACCTGTATAAACAGGGGAATACTATAGTGGGTGCAGGGGGTGCAACTGCACTGGGGGTCAGGTTGTCCCCATCATTGTTGCTCCTCCACCTTATTTATCATATTTTGTGCTCAGGAAGCACCATTTGGCGCTACTGTTTCAGGCTTTTGTTACCTAGTTGTATCCAATTGAGTTAAAAGACAGAAAACGTTTACTGTGTGAGCCTGGACAGGACTCCATTTAATGTAAATAGGGGCTCGTATGCTGCCACATCCAGAGATTGTCCACACAGGTAGTATGTGATTAGTTGGAGGGCAGGAACTGACCCGATTGCCTTGCAGGGTTTTGCAAACTCCCTGATCCCTGGGCTTAAGGACGAACTTCGGAACATCTGAGTTTCACTCCCTGGGGCATCCTAAGGGAGCCTCAGTTTCACTCACCTGCTCCCGGGGGCCCTCACATCTACTATGCGCCCGCTCACCTCTAGCTGTGTGCGTACCTATGCAGGGCCTTTCTGAATGATAGACATGTACAAGCCACAGCTACAAGCGGGTCTGTTCAGCTTGGCTACTTACCCATTATTTAGATAAAGAGGTTTATCTTCAACCTTACGCTGCAGACAGGGTCATAGATGCCAAAGACAAATATACTAAGGCATGTAATTAGTGACCATACATGTTAAAGGGCCAGTCCAGCCAGACTGCCCATTTTGATAGCCCTCCCCCTGCCACTCTTCCCTAGTTCAGGACGGGGGCTACATAAAGAAAAACACTTACCTCAACCACAATTCAGAGCCAATGATCATTGACTCTAGCCCTGGGGGTTGCCATCTTTCCCTCAGCCGCTTATTCCATTGAGAATGTGTTCCCCACACTATGTGCAGCCTTGCCCAACCTATTCATTTGGATGGGCGGCATGAACAGCTGGTGGAAAGATGGTGGCGTCCAGCTCTGGTGTCGTCTGATCATCACCGCTGGATTGCAGCTGAGGTAAGTGTTTTTTATGTACCCTGCCACCCTGCACTACACTAGGGAACGATGGCAAGGTGGGGAGACTTTCAAAAATACAATTCTGTGATTACTCACCTGTAGAATTGTTATTATGAGTATACAGTACGTCCTGCTCCAGATAAGATTCTTTACTCTTGGGTATTACTCCGCCAGATGGCGCTGGACTGCAGAGACCGCGAAATTGGCTCCTCCCGGCCCCTCAAATACCCGAGACCTCCCACAAATCCCCAGTATTGAAAAGCAGTTAAACAAGAAGCCGGGAGAATGATAACAGAACCAACTAGCAACTATCAACAATGATAACAATCACCATACAGGGGATCCAAGGATAATGAACAAAGGGTGGGGTGGAGCAGGACGTACTGTATACTCATAATAACAATTCTACAGGTGAGTAATCACAGAATTGTATTATTCTTAGTATACAGTATGTCCTGCTCCAGATAAGATTCTTTACTCTTGGGACATCCAATAGCAGTGTCCGTAAAGTAGGGTGGGATCCCCAAAAAAGGTAACAGCAGACAGGCCAGACCACTGCGGCCTGCAGAACCTTGTGGCCAAAAGCAGCATCAGCTGAGGCCCTAACATCAACCTTGTAAAACTTTGAAAAAGTAAGAACAGAAGACCAAGTAGCGGCTTTGCAAACTTGTTCAACAGAAGCCTGGTGCTGAAAAGCCCAAGAGGCCCCAATAGCATGAGTAGAATGAGCAGTAAGGCGGAAGGGAGGATTCTTCCCCTTAGCAGTGTAGGCCTGAATCACAGCCTGACGGATCCATTTACTGATAGTAGACTTAGCAGGAGCCAGACCCCTCCTAGGACCAGAAGGGACCACAAACAGAGCATCAGTTTTTCTGAAAGGTACAGTAGCCACCAGATAGTACTTCAGACTCCTAACCACATCCAAGGAATGCAAAACCCTCTCCTTAGCGTTACTAGGATTAGGGCACAAGGAAGGAAGAACAATGTCCTGATTCAGATGAAAGGCAGACACAACCTTAGGCAGAAAATCTGGCTTTAAGCGAAACACCACCTTGTCCTGGTGTCTCTCAAAGTAGAGGGGCTGGATGGAAACCGCCGCCAACTCAGAAACACGCCTAACAGAAGTGATAGCCACCAAAAAGACAACCTTGTGAGTAATGATGGCCAAAGCAGCCTCCTGCACAGGTTCAAAGGGAGCACCCTGCAAGGCAGACAAGACCAAGTTCAAATCCCAGACAGGCAACATAGGCTTACGAGGGGGACGCACATGAGTAACCCCCTGGAAAAAAGTCCTGATCAGAGAATGCTGAGCAAAAGACCTCTGGAAGAAAACAGCCAGGGCAGAGACATGACCCTTCAAAGTACCGAGTTGAAGCCCCAGATCCAAACCATGTTGGAGGAACTGCAGGATCCTGGGAATAGAGAACACACGACAGGCAAGAGATCTAGACTCACACCAGTCAATGTAGGCACGCCAAACCCTATAGTAAATAGACGAAGAAGACTTCTTTCTAGCCTTGATCATGGTGTCAACAACAGAGGCAGACAGCCCCTTTTCCATCAAGATGGAGGTTTCAGCAGCCAGGCCGTCAAAGCCAGAGTTTGTAAATTGGGATGGCGTAAATGTCCCTGAGTGAGCAGGTCGGGAACCCTGGGCAGAGCGTACTGATCTACTGCCAGCTGCACTACATCTGCGAACCACACTCTTCTTGGCCACCTGGGAGCCACCAGGATAGCTCGCACCCCTTCCTGAGCTATCTTGCGCAGAACCCTGCCCAACAGGGGAAATGGGGGAAAGACATACAGAAGCTGAAAACCCTGCCATGACATTGCTAGGGCATCTGTGGCCAAGGCCAGAGGATCCTGGGACAGGGAGACAAAAGCTGGGAGCTTGTGATTGTGACGGGACGCAAACAGATCCACATCTGGTTGACCCCAACGGAGACACAGAGATTGAAACACCCTGTCGCAGAGGGACCACTCTCCCAGGCGAGAGGTCCCTCTGCTCAGAGAGTCTGCCTGCAGATTCTCCACCCCGGAATGTACACGGCTGAGATGCAGGGAACATTGTCCTCCGCCCAGGCCAGAATCAGAGACGCTTCCTTGAGGGCCTCCTTGCTCCGGGTCCCTCACTGATGATTGATGTAGGCAACTGCCATCTGGTTGTCCGAGCGCACCTGAACAGGCAGGCCCTGAAGAGGAGTAGTCAAGCGAGCCAGAACTAACCTGATCGCTCGCAGCTCCAAGACATTGATAGGTGTGGGGGCCTCCTGAGGACCCCAGTGCCCTTGGAACTGTAACTTCCAGAAGCCCCCCCAACTGGTCAGACTGGCATCCGTGGTGACCATCTCCCAGCAGGGGGCCAGAAAGGATCTGCCCGCCAACAGGTTCCTGGAGTCCAGCCACCACGAGAGAGACCTCCTGGCTAGGAGGGACAGAACAAGGACCTGGTCCAGGGACGCAGAATCCTTGTCCCATACTGACAAGAGGTGGAGTTGCAGAGGCCTCATGTGAAACTGGGCATAAGGGACCGTCTCGAAGCACGACACCATCAGGCCCACCAGCTGCATTCCCTGCCTGATGGAGGGATGAGGGCAAGAGTGCAGGACCTGAACCTGCGCTAACAGACTGTCCACCTTCTGCTGAGGAAGAAAAATCCTTGCCTGAACTGTATCCAGATTCATTTCCAGGAGGGAGACAGGGAAGACTTGGGATGGTTGATCACCAACCAAATGACTCCAGAGTAGACACCACTAGCTGAGTATCCAGCTCTGCCTGTTGGAGGTACTGAGAAGTGATGAGAATGCCCTGAGACCTGAGCAGAGACATCACTCCTGCCAGCATCTTGGTGAACACTCTGGGAGCTGAAGTGAGATCGAATTGGTAGTGCTGATCCTCCAGAGTGAACCTGAGGAATCTTTGATGACCTGGAAAAACAGGAATATGAAGGTAAGCATCTTTGATGTCCACAGAGGTCATGAAGTCCCCTGGACGCAGGCAACTGATAGCAGAGCGCAAAGTTTCCATGCAAAAGCACCGGCACCTGACAAATTTGTTGAGGATCTTCAAGTTCAGGATGGGCCTGACTGACCCATCTCTTTTGGGCACGGTGAAAAGGTTGGAATAGAACCCCTTTCCCCTTTCTCGCAAGGGGACCTGACAGATGACCCCCAGCTCCAGAAGGCTTTGCACCACCAGAATTAGAGCCTGAGCTGACATGGGGTCCTGAGACATCCGGGATTTGATGAATCTTGGGGGGCGGCCTGGCAGCAAACTCTATCTTGTAACCGGAGGACACTACCTCCTGAATCCACCGGTCTGAGGCATGAAGCCTCCAGACGTGAGCAAAATGCTGAAGCCGTCCCCCCACCCGGATGGGTGAGAGCGCCCCTTCATGCCTGAGGGGGCTTGGGAGAAGGCTTAGGCTTGGAGCCCCAGGATGAGCCAGGGCATCCATGTCCTCTGCCCCTACCCCAGAAATCTCCTTGGGCCCCAGTAAAGGAGACCCCCCCTCCCCTGTCTGGATCCACGGTAGGGGGAAGAAAAGGAGCCTGGGCCCTGAAAGGGCTGAGACTGCCTCCTGCGCTGGGGGAACCTGCCTCCCTTAGCAAACAGGTCCAGGCGGTCCCCAAATAGGCTTAGCCCTTTGAAGGGAAAACCAGTGAGAGCCTTCTTGGCAGCGGTATCAGCTGCCCACTGGTGCAGCCAAACCGAGCGGCGTATAGCCACCACTAGGGTAGAGGCTCTGCCACACATCCTAATATTATCATCGAAGGCAGAGAGGACATAAGTCACAAAAACCTCACAACGAGAGAGTGCATTAAACTCTTCACTAAACACATCATCAGGAGTACCGTCTAGGACCCTTCTAGGCAGGGTCCTAATAGCCACCGCTGTAATGGCAGAGGCACAAACCGGGCGCAGCGCCGTCCGCACACAGGCAAAGGCATGGGACGCCAGCTGATCACTTCATCGGTCCTCACTATCCCGCAGTGTAGTAGAATCAGGGGAATGCATGACAGAGGTGGTAGACAACCCTAGGACTGGGGCATCCACCTCTGGAGGGGATGACCAATGCTTCACCACATCAGCAGGAAAGGGATACCTCTTATCCCAACTCTTAGGGACTCCGGGGAGCCTACTAGGATGCTCCCATTCCTTGAGCACAAGATTATTAAAATGGGCTTGCTTGGGGGGGCGTGGCCTGGCTATGGCAGTGTGAGGACACAGAAGTTGGAGCTCTGCACTTTTCCCTTAGGATTTATAGCATACCCGCATTTACACTTCTACCTGACGAGATGTCCAAATGGAGGAAGAGCCGGACGACCTCTGGAGGCATGCAGACGGGGAAAGCTGGGAAGATTAGCAGGTTTTTTGCGGCAAATCAGCAGGCGGCGGCTGCTGAGGAGAAAGCCAAGATGGCGGAGAAGGCGGGACCGTCGGATGGATGCCGGGCGGGAGGAAACCAGATTGCCCCGCATGGTTCTGGAGTGGTCCCTCCGGGGGCTGCTTCCTCACCCCGCAGCTGGCAGGGATCTGAAGAAGAGGCATTGGAGGCAGAGAGATAGACGGTGCCACCCGACGAAGAAGCCGGGGGGGAAGAAGGAGGTGGTGCAGCGCACGCACACTGGATCTGCTGGCAGCGCGGGGCCTCTAAAAATGCCCCTGGGTGCCGGAGAGAATGAAGGGCGGAGCGGGGCCCCGACCCCGCAGACAGGAACCTGTCAGACTGCCAGGCAGGCGGAGGCGAAGGGAGAGGAGCAGCGCAACCTCCCGCCTGCTCTGAAGACCGGAGCACGACGGGAGCCGGACTGAGGGACTGCCCGATGGCACCCGCAATCAGCGCACTACAGGTGCAGCAACATGTCACAGGCAAGTGGGGAGCTCAGGGGCACAGGCAGCAGCGGCAGGGTCGATCCCCCAGTGAGGCCAGAGAGGTGACACACAATCTGACCTCCTCCCCTGGCATAGTTGAGCTGAGTGACTGCCCAGAGCATGAAGACCCATTGCATCAGCAGGGGAGCCTGAATATATTAAACAGGTATTCCGTCGGGGGTCCCCAGTTGCGACGGTGGCAGAGGTGCACCCCCCACCTCATGGCAGAAGCATCCCGGGCGACCTTGGCACGGAAGAGAGGTGCCTAGAAAAGACACCCCCCAATAGCCCCATTCACAGTATCGTGGCGATGTGGCCGATCATTGGGCTGCAGGGACCACCTTGAGAAGGCTGCATATGGAAAATCCGCTATCTCCCGGCCCCAGTGCACATGGGTGTAACATATATGATGAAGCGGAGCGCTCGGATGGCGCAGCAAGTCCGCCGTTCTCTGATGGCTCTACCAGCCAGAGGTCGCTACAATCACCTACCCGGTCCCAAGCAGCTGTTGATTTTCCTGACCCTGCTGACGCAGATCTCAGCAGTACAATCTTGACATACTTCTGAAGTTTCTGCCATCTCGGAGGGATTTTGAGAATTACACTAATCGGACGGGGTCCCTACTGAGAAGAGAGCTCGAGGAGGTCACAAGATCAGTTTCTGAGGTATCCCATAGGGTGAACACCCTCGAGCAGCAGCAGTCTACTACTGAACAGTGTTTGGAAGCACTGGAGAGGGCGCAAGTGGCGACGCAGCAAGCTCTGTCGGACTCTAAACAGCAAACTAACAGAACCCTGATGCACCTAGATGATTTAGAGAACAGAAGTCGCAGGAATAATATTCGGATGCGCTGACTTCCGGAGGTACCTGAACACAGCAACCTTAGGGACACGGTTACCAAGATTTTTAACAACATCCTGGACAAGCCCCCAGAGGAACGCATTGAGATTGATAGAGTGCACAGGGCACTCGGCCCGCGTTCCACTGATCCTGCAAGGCCGTGAGACGTGGTGTGCCGGGTGCATTTCTTTAGAGTTAAAGAAGATATAATGAGAAGAGCGTGGGAGAAGGGCCCCATCATGTGCAATGGATCGCAGATAACCCTGCTCCCTGATCTGGCCAGGCGTACCCTTCAAATGCGTTGAGTGATGAAGCCGCTGCTGGAAGCCATAAAGTCTGCTGGGGCTGCATACAGGTGGGGTCATCCTTTCCAATTGGTGGTCATGAAAAGGGGCCATCCGTTTATTCTGCATTCCCATGCGCAGCTTCCAGAGCTCTTCCGCTTTTTGGAAATACCAAGCATACAACTTGAAGATTGGTTGTCGCCTTCATTGGGGGACAATGGGGGGCCTGTCCCGCGTCCGCGACCCGAAGAGCCGCATCCCCAGAGAAACAGGATCAGGGGCGGCGGGCGACGTCAGGCTGTCTAACCACACTTGATGGTGATTTGGAGTAATCTATACACCTGGTGGACTTTCAGAGCTAGCCCACCTTCATGTCCCCATATAGCAGGCTGCACACAATTTACAAAAATAGATGAAAATGTATTATTAATCAAATGCTGTCAGTACATAACATATATCACACAACATCACACTTTAAAAAAAACATATACATAAAAATCCAAGTGGGGAGGAACTTTTTGGGGCTAATATACAAGACACTCACAATGTGTGTCTAACCATTCAAATAATATAATTTCATGTACCTCTAACTTTAAAGTATTAATGGCAACCATATACATAAATGGACGCCCGCATGATGAGATGCTACATAAGTGAATCCATATTAAACTAAAATTACTAGTGAACTGTGCTCCTTCATCAAGGATATATACTGCCCTTGATAATACTACAATATGTGCAAACTAAGGACGATGGTCACTAGGCCGGTGCGGGATGTCTGGGGGGTTGGCCTGCCCCGGGCATCGGCCGCCTTGGACTCCGTGCTGGCCGCTTAGAAAAAGGTTGCATACTATCACCTGCTGTTTAGCGGTGACGTTTGTGGAAGGGTTTGTGAGGCCTTGGGGGCGGCGCTGCCATGCGGCCTGCACAACCACTGGAGTCAGGGTGGTCTGAGCGGGGGCGGGATGGCCCCTGTTGCCCTTGGTGCACTAAGGAAGAGGTTGGACATTGGGACGGCAAGAGCTGTCTCACGCCGGGAGAGGGAAGTTGATGAGAGGGCCCCTGCCTATTTCACCTCACCATCGCTGGGGCGGAAGCGGGAGCTGCCAGTTGCAATTTCTGTGCAATGGTTTCCGTTATGCCGGCAACTTCATGTTGAGGTCCTGGACCTATTGTTTGTTCATAGTTATTGTTAAGAGATGCGGGTTCAAATGTTATGCGCATAAGAAAGTGCACCTCCTTTGCCTACTACCATAGTCTTCCATCTACACCAAGTAGGCCAGTTTGCTTACTCCATTTTGGAGACCTTAGTGAACACTTGCATTAGCATTTACTTGTGTTTCGCTGGGGGGGAAACTTCCTTTCCCCCTTTTCCCTTGCAGGTTTCTTTCCTTTCTTTAGTTTCTCCCCTTCTCCTCCCCTCTTGTGTCCCCACCCCTCAGTCTCCCTTCTTCTGTCTGGTCCCTTTCCTCACCTTCCGCCCATTGCACCCCCCTTCTCTTTTGCTTTTTTCCCCTTCTATTTCCAGTTCCTGTATACCTTGTCCTTCTGCCCCCCTTCCTCTTCCAATCCTGCCTTTGTCCACTTGGTACCCTTACTCAAACTATACTGCGCTGTGGGTAGGGGCGTGTAGATAATGGCTGAATTAATAATTAGCTCCTATAATGTGAAGGGGATGAATATCCCGGAGAAACGAACACAGGTACTATATAACATGCATAAGCAGAAAATAGCCATTTTACTCATTTTAAGGCAGGATTTATACCAGCTATTAAGAATCAATATTATCCCTCTTGGTATCATGCCCCCAACCCTAACATCAAGGCGACTGGGATCTCAATAGCCATTCATAAATCTCTCCCCCATAAAGTGATAGACACTAAAGTTGACTTGAATGGGCGGTTCATATTTCTTAAGATTGAACTGTTCTCCAGGAGATACACTATAGCGAACATCTATGCTCCTAACACAGACCAAATTTGCTTTTGTGCAGGGGTGTTGAGGATGCTAGCGTAATTTCTAGAGGGTACACTTATTGTGGGGGGCGACTTCAACATTCCCATACATCCTGAGCAAGAGGAATCGACTGAAAAAAATGCTCTTTGATCTGCAGCTGGTGGATTCCTGTCGGGTGCTTCATGGGCGAGACAAGGACTTTTCGTTCTACTCGGCCGTCAGAAATTCATACAGCAGAATTGACTACCTCTTTTTTCACCACCATGCTATGGAGTGGGCTCCGCGGGCATGGATTGGTCGGATTTTGTGGTCGGACCACGCTCCAGTTTTTCTGTCAGTGGTATTGCCTGGACTGTACCCTAAAAGCTGGAGTTGGAGACTTAATAATAATTTGCTTGGGGATGCTGGGTGCCTGTCCGGGGTAAGGAAGGTCATCTCGAGTTTCTCAAAAACCACGAGCAGGACTCTACACCTCTCCCATATCAGTGGGAGGTGCTGAAATGCGTGGTCAGAGGTGAATTTATTAAACAAGGGGGCTAGATTAAAGAGGGACCGAGCCGCTCAGATATCTCAGACTTTGCAGCAAATTCAGACCTTGGAATTAGATCATAAAAGAGATCCATCTGGGACCATACTTGTGGACCTGATGAAGGCTAGAGATAAACTTTGGGGGTTTTACAATCAGGCTTATATGAGATTCAGAGAAAGGCAGAAGGCAACATACTACCAGCATTCTGACAAGTGTGGGCACCTGCTCGCTAGGGCGTTACATCCAAGTCCAGCAGCCACTTACATTCCCAGCATCCGGGGGCCACAGGGTCTAACCGCCTTCACACCCTCCCAAATAGTGGATATCTTCAGGGACTATTACCACTTGCTGTATAATTTGGGGCAAAACAGCTACTCCTTGGTTGACGGAGAGCCACCGGAAGCCGTTGTGACCTATGTAAATAACATGCCCCTTCCAGTGATGTCGGAGGAGGCAACGACCCTAGAGGTACTTTGCTCCTCGCAGGAGGTGGCCAAGGCAATCAAGGAGACGCCGCAGGGTAAAAGCCCTGGGGCTGATGGCTTTACCCCTAAATTTTACAAGCTGCTCAGAACAGAGCTAGTGCCATTTCTGACTAGGGTCTTTAACTCCGTTGGGCCTGAGTGCGGGTTCCCTAAACAGTCATTGGAGGCAATTATATAGGTCCTTCCCAAGCCTGGGAAGGACCCATCGGTGTGCAGCAGCTATAGGCCAATCTCCCTGATAAACATTGATATCAAGTTATATGCCAAGATTGTGTCTTCCAGGCTTGGGCCACTTCTCCCGGGTCTGATAAACTTGGATCAGGTTGGATTCGTGCCTGGGCGGGAGGCTTGGGACAACACCAATAAACTCTTTGACCTCATAGCGTATGCCAAGGCTGAGGGGACTCAGGCATGCCTTCTCTCGTGTGATGCGGAGAAGGCGTTTGATAGGGTGAATTGATTGTTCCTCAAGCCGTCCCTTCGGCAGATTGGTGTTGGCCCGATACTCCTGTCCAGGATCCTGGCTTTGTATTCTGAACCCACGGCAAAGGTGAGGGTGAACGGCCTCCTATCCTCTTCCCTTAGGATCAGCAATGGCACTCGGCAAGGTTGCCCTTTGTCCCCATTGCTGTATGTAATCACTATGGAGCATCTCGCTGTGGCCATTAGACAGAACCCGGATATTAGGGGGATAACGGTAGGAGAATGCGAGTATATAGCATCTTTATATGCTGATGACTTACTTCTGCACTTAACTTCTCCATTAACTTCGTTTCCAGCGGCTCTTAAGGAGTTTCAGTCCTTTGGTCAGGTCGGCAACTTCAAAATCAACTATGCCAAATCAGAGGCCCTTAACTTGTCCCTCCCCAGACAGACCGTAGAGCAGCTTAAACTGAATTTTGCTTTTAAGTGGCAACCCCACTCAATAAAATATCTCGGGGTACAGATCCCCTCGGACCTTTCGCGGCTATATGAATTAAATTACTCCCCTTTACTTTTAAGGACGCTAAATGACCTGACCGCGTATGATAAGCGACTCTTCAATTGGTTTGTAAGGAACAATGTGCTGAAGATGGACATCCTTCCCAAATTATTGTATACCTTCCAAACGGTACCCATTCACTTGCCTAGTAGTTTCTTTAGGAAACTGAAGACGGCTTTTTTAAGATTTGTGTGGGGGACAGGCAAGCCCCATATAAGATTTAGCACATTAGGCTCGATTCAGAGAGACAAAAAAAACTTTCAGTTTTAGTGCCGGTGTCGTATTATTTTCAAATGTTCCCGCTCTCGTATGAATGTGCAAGCGATTCCATGCATGTCTTGTAAACCTTCTGTAAAGTTTCCGTCCGTTCGTATGCCAGAGTACGAGTACGAGGATGTCATTTTCCATCGAGAATTTTCTGATTCATTTTCTCAGGTAACAACGTAGGCTTTCGTTTTTGCCCTTTTCCCATCGTCCCATCCTCACACGAATCCTTTACGTTTCCCGATTCTGATTCACTTTTACCAAAAATAATCGCCCAGACCCCTAACCACTTAGCACTATCCTGCAGCTTCCCTTTTGAACCCTTAAAGCTCGCCCTAACCACTTAGCGCTATCCTGCAGCTTCCCTTTTGAACCCTTAAAGCTCACCCTAACCACTTAGCACTATCCTGCAGCTTCCCTTTTGAACCCTTAAAGCTCACCCTAACCACTAAGCGCTATCCTGCAGCTTCCCTTTTGAACCCTTAAAGCTCACCCTAACCACTTAGCGCTATTCTGCAGCTTGCCTTTTGAACCCTTAAAACTTACCCAAATCACTTCGCGGTTAGGTTCTTCTTCCATTTTAGGTCCCTAAAACTTACCCAAATCACTTCGCGGTTAGGATCTTCTTCCATTTTAGGTCCCTAAAACTTACCCAAATCACTTCACGGTTAGGTTCTTCTTCCATTTTAGGTCCCTAAAACGTACCCATATCACTTCGCGGTTAGGTTTTTCATCGTTTACCGCACCCTAAAACTTACCCAAATTACTTCGCGGTTAGGTTCTTCTCCCATTTTAGGTCCCTAAAACGTACCCAAATCATTTCGCGGTTAGGTTTTTCGTCATTTACCGCACCCTAAAACGTACCCAAATCACTTCGCGGTTAGGTTCTTCTTCCATTTTAGGTCCCTAAAACTTACCTAAATCACTTCGCGGTTAGGTTCTTCTTCCATTTTAGGTCCCTAAAACTTACCCAAATCACTTCGCGGTTAGGTTTTTCGTCATTTACCGCACCCTAAAACTTACCCAAATCACTTCGCGGTTAGGTTCTTCTTCCATTTTAGGTCCCTAAAACTTATCCAAATCACTTCGCGGATATCTGAATCTTCAGCTCTAAATATGTATTTGCCCCTTTGTTTGTTGGAAATGTATGTGTTTCAAGAAATGACACAGAAACGTTGGTTTCTTTTTTTTTTTAAATCTAAAATATTTATATAATGTAATTTTTTTTTTTTTTTTGCTCTAAAAACTTTTTTTTTTTGGGCTGGCCTAATAAAACTTTAGGATTTTTTTAATTAAAATTTTTCAACTTTTTAAAATATAAAAAAATGTAAAACAATGTAAAAAATAGCGACAGCAGAACAGCCCCAGGACCCAGGACTCTACTCCTCTTCGTCTTCTTCTGGTGTCCCCAACGAGTCAACCATCACCTTCATATCGGCCACCAACGCAAGGACCCTCCAATTCATTTCCAAAATTTGTTGCCGTGTGGTCCCTGTAACAAATGGAGAAAAGATCATTAGTTTGATACCAATACATGTTTGCCACCTGTGGATTGAATGTTTTTAAGTTACACAAATAAATAAAGGCTACATATGTAATTCTGTCAAGTCATTAAGCTAAGGAAGTGGCCACAGGTCAGTCTGTCAAGTCATTATGCTAAGGAAGTGGCCACGGGTCAGTCTTATATTGCCATTGGCTAGGGCTTGATGTATCTGTGTGTTGATGTCAAGTACCACATAAATGAAAATAATGGCATGACTACTTACTTGGTTGGTGGCCGAGAGCTGGCTCATTGGGGACAACACGATGTCCTGGGTCCTGGCTCTGCTGTGAAGAAGTGCCTGTAGAAACATGGGAAATACGGTCAGTTTTAATGTCAAATTCCACAGTAATCAAATGTCTCTTGCAAAGTCTAGTTCACATCACTCTCCAGGTTCTTCTTGTGTCAGATCTGCTGCCTCTTCCACTAGCTCACCCGCTCCAGAAGCATCTAGACAAACAGATGAATGGAATCAGTTTGGTAGGAGATAGCATGTATATGTGTGTGCGTATACATGAAGAGTGACATACCAGAGGCTCCTGCATGCGTGGCAGGGTACGACTGCCTGCCCACGCCGTGCCGCCCCTCCTCTGTTGTAAGGTCCAGGGGCTGGTCGGAGGACCCAACAGAGGAGAGGTAGGATCGTCGCCCTGGAGATCCACCACCTTCACTCCCAGCTGCAGAATCATGCAGCACTGGTCGGCCTGTGCGCCTCCTGGCGCGGCGAATGCGGTAATCCATTTCCAACACTACCAAAGAAAAGGCATTATAACTAAAGGGCTACCTTCTGTCGTAGTTACATCTTGCATGCAATCGCTATGTACTTACTTGGGAAATGGATTGCGAAAAATCTCCGCACCCGGGGCATGTGCAGTCGTTTCAGGTCCGACCAATGCTGCATGATCTGTGTGTGGGTGAAGGTGGTGTTGGTCTACTGTTGGATATCAGAGATGATCTCCAGGGCGACATTGCGTTTTTCAAACGAGTTGGGCAGGTAGTCATACCTGCGCTCCAGCATGGTCTACAAAACAGAAACCAAACATAGCAATTAATTATAAATGTGTATCAATATGTGCCAACAATACATTAGTTTAGGAAATCCCATTATCACACACACACACTTCTAGGCTAGTTAAATTTTGAATTTTGAAGTCAAAATTCAAAATTTAACTAGCCTAGAAGTGTGTGTGTGTGGTAATGGGATTTTCTAAACTAATGTATTGTTGGCACATATTGATACACATTTATAATTAATTGCTATGTTTGTTTTCTGTTTTGTAGACCATGCTGGAGCGCAGGTATGACTACCCGCCCAACTCGTTTGAAAAACGCAACGTCGCCCTGGACGCACTGTTGTTTGGTACGTATGTGGCGTGCCTTTGGTTGTGCATGTAGTTTAACACATTTTTAAATAAATCCCTTACTTCCTGCGCATCCTTAACATGTAGAACAGCATTTAGATGTCAATTGAAAGGGCTACAAATACACTTACGAGCATGATGATTTCTTCTTGTTGGAGGATGAACATAGTGGGCGCCATCTTTCTTCTTCTCGGCAGCAGAAAAGTAATGCCCCAGTGGTTCCTGGGTTCCGCACGGCAGTGCGAACGGCCGGACGTACGCGTAAGCGAACGCGTAGGCGTCACACGCCGGCTAGCTTATTTAAAGGTCCCTGGACACACAGCTCATTCTCTTTGAGAGTCCAAGCAAAATGCCACCCAAAAAAGCAGCATCCAAAACTGCAAAGGACACCAGGCTGAAGAAGGCAGCCAAGCGGCATGAGCATGCCGAAGGCCTACAAACAAGGTCTCAACAGGCCAAACCCAAGTTAAGGCCTACAACCAAGGCTCCGCCAAAGCAGCATCCCAAGCCAACTACCAGCTATGGCAAAAAAAAGGAGACGGCAGCAGCCGAAGGCAAGACGCAGGCACAAAAGCCTACAACATCTCATGCCCTAAAAACGGGTAAGAGGTTACGAAGCCCCACCCCACCCTGCCCCACATCCCCCCACGTGGCACCAAGGCACTTGGCATCGGCCCAAAACACAGGCCAAGAAGCCGCAGCAGGGCATGGAGCCGCAGCAGGGCCAGAAGCCGCAGCAGGGCCAGAAGGCCAAGATCAAAAAGCAGGCACAGCAGGCCCAGAAGCCTGAAAAGGAAGCCAATGGCAAGCTCCCCCTCCCCACCCACACGTGGCTACCAAACGAAGGCCAAGAGTGGGTGACCCACCAGCTCTGGGTCACCCCAGCCAAGTACCTCCAAGGCCCACAGAGCCACAGGGCCACAAGCACCAGTTCCAGCTCCTCCAGACCCTCTCTTCCTCGCCCACATTCCCCACCGGCACAGGTTGTCGGGCCTTCACCCTATGCCACATCAACACCTGCAACTTCTGTGGCCACCCAGCCACGAACCCCCAGTCCCTTTCCCAGTCCAGTACGATCAGCAGCCAGCCTCCAGTCCTTGATGTCTCCTACACACACCCAGGCCAGAATGTCACCCCATTTGCCAGCAAACAATGAGGAGCCACAACCACCACAAACAGGCCGCACATTGCGCAGAGGCCACTTGAGTGGCCGCTTTGGTGAGTCCCAAACTCTGGCATTGGCTAGTGGGCTAACGTTATATTATGATGAGCTATATGGGAGCAAATACAAAACAACTAGCAAGCAGCGCAAATCTGAGATTTTGGCTGAACTCACCAGACAAGTCAATGCAGCGGGGGACGAACAGATGTAGAACAGATTCAGTGGAAAATATCGGACCTCAAATATGCCGCGCGGAAGAAAGAGAATAAAAGGCGGCAGTACAGGTACATATCTTATTTGTTGGTTTTTATTCTTCTTGTATATACATCAGTGAGCTTATTTCTGAATACTATGTTTTTTAGCTTACAAACTGGCGGAGGATTCCCCACTAAATTGAAATTTACACAGGCTGAGGAGATGGTGCTGGGCCTGCTACATCCGGTTGCATTAGAGGGAATCTCGACACATCAGGACACGGACAACCCACCAATTACAGCAGGTTAGTAATGTATGAATGTCCCTAAAAATGGACCAAACCGTCAAATTAGCCAGCAAGGCATATCTAAACACATGCCCCTAGGGTGTGCCTTGTAGTGGAGTGATCACTTTGACCAGGGTGTGTCATGTGTCGACAGGTAATGTGCAAATTAGCAGGACCATACATGACGTTTAAGAACATTTAGGAGGAGTAGGAAAGTATGGAGATTAGTAAATGAATGCGTGCTATGTATTTTTTGCCAATCACATGCCACACTTACATCTTTTTCTGTTGGCCAATTTGCTAAGAGCTGTGCTTGGGGCCCAACGGCTTAAGATGGTGTGGTTACAATGTTTTAAGAGATACAATGGTAACCACCAGAATCATATTGTAACTGCTATTTGCCAGCTTAGTGTGTTAACTTAATGGCCTATAAGGGATGTTTAAACACACACAACAGCCATTACTTGCATGTTTGTTTTGCTTCACGTGACCAATGTGTCTGTTCTGGTTTAAGAATCCATGTTCAATATAATGACATTCATAGTGAAGGCCAAGTTGCACCGTTGTGGTAGTGGCCATTCCAGCTTGGCCACGTGTTTGATTTAAGCATATGTGTTATTAACCATCACTAATGCATAGTTGTGTGTTTACATTGTTTGTTTTCTTCTAATGCAGCCCAGCCTCATCCCTCAGCTAGTGGGGACTCCTCTGCCATTTTAACTATGCCGTCTTCTTCCGTGCTGCCTCGATATCTACGGTAAGTGTTTTTTGATGATGTTGCGTATGCATGTTGCTTGCCATGTTTCTTTGGCCTGAATTACATATGTATTCCCCACACTGAACCTTTTTGCTTTACATGTCCCCAACAGAGCCACACACTGATGGAAGAAATCCAGGAGCTGGAGGAAGATGGAACCTTCCTTGGAGCTTATGAAGATCTCCCCCTGGGCCAGAATCTGCAACTATCCCAAAATGTTTCTCCGACAAATCCTCAGCAGCAGAGGGAAGCTGGCTGCATGCTGCCTGCACATCGTGGGACCCTCCAGTCCCCAGTTTCAGATCTGCTGTTGAGGATTTGCCCAGCATACCTGTGGCTGTTGGGGGTCCTAGAGCAACATCATCTGCACGCCCCCAACCTGGGGAATTGGGAGGCGTACTCAGCAACATCGCCCAGTTTCCCAGGGGAGGGGCGTGCAGATGATGGAGTCAGCATGGCACCATGAGAGGCGGCCATTTCGGGGCCAAAATCAACAAAACCACGAGAATATTATTGGGCAATTAGATAACCTCAATAATATCTTAAGTGCCATGCTGACTGAATTTAGGACCCATAACAGCCACATGGCCAACAGGTCCAGCATGGCTGAATTGCAAACTAACCAAAGAAACATTTTGGAACAGTTGCAGATTCTGAATGCCACACAGGCCCAAGTTAGAGCCCACCCTCAAGGGCCACAACCTGGGTTCTATGGGCATCCCCCATATTAATGTGTATTTGGCCTGAATCTGTTCTACATCTTTGCTCGACATCCCCACTGTATTGACTTGTCTGGTGATCCCTACCAATCTAGCATTTTGATCTGGCTTTGCTAGTATGTTTTGGATTTGCCCCCATATAGCTCATTAAAGTCCTGAGTTAGCCCACTAGCCAATGCCAGAGGACAAGCCTCACTGAAGCGGCAACTAAAGCTGTTGCACTGCAGCCTTGCCCATAATTACATTTGTGGTGGCTCCTCCTGTTTGTAGGCATGATTGTGTAACATTCTGGCCGGGCAAACTAAGACCTTGGACCCTGGCTGTGATTTTACTGTACTTGGATTGGGACTGGGTGTTCTTGTTTGGGTGGGCCACTGAGTAACAGGTGTAGATGTGGCATAGGTATGTCTGCTTTCAACCTGTGCCTGTGGCAAATGTGGGCAAGTAGGAGAGGGCGTGTTTGTGTGCATATTATTAAAATGTAACATCTGTGATTTGTAACGTTGATAATGCTTGGCACACATATGTTACTATGTTATTTTGAATGTTATCTTTCTCATGGAGTGCCTTACTTAGTCCAGCCTGTGTGCAATTGGTCTGTGGCATGTTTTGTCATTAATTTCATGTCCATGTATTCCCCCTAAGTATGTGAGCGACCATCACCTACAATTCTGTTTTTCAAAATTGAACCTTAAAAAATTAAACAAACGTGTTTCTGACCAAGTTAATGTCTGTCGGTTTTTGGTTAATAAATATGAGTTAAAGTAGAAACAAAAACAAACGCACACAAATATTATAAAAAGAGGAAAAATACATTGTTGTTGATTTGGGTAATTAATTCATTATTGTTTTGTTCACAATCAAACAAAAATAAAACAACAAATGGAACAAAGCAATCACAACAAACAATGTCAAAAGAAACAAAAAAAAAGAGAAAACAATTAAGCAAAATGTGTTGCTATTAAATTAGCATGGACGGCTTGGCCAGACGCACTGTGCTGCCCAACATAGGCATCCTCTGGGTCATCGCAGGGTGGAGAGCGTGGAAAATCCACATACCGGGGGACCCACTGCAAGATAGCAAAATTATGCAGCGCAGCACATAATGATATCTATGACCTTTTTGGGGTCATACTGAAGGGATCCCCCGGTATGGTCCAAACATCTAAATCGGGTCTTCAATAGTCCAAAGGCCCTCTCCACCACTGCCCTGGTTTTGCGGTGCGCCCTATTATAGGCCTCTTGGGCGGCATTCTGTGGGCGTAGTTCAGGCGTCAACAGCCATGGGAGGAGTGGATATCCAGAATCTCCTGGAAAAATTAAAGGTAAACAAATATAAACATTAATGCATCCATTTCAGCGCAAAAATCCAACAAATACATGATTAAGAAGCTAGGTGACATTGTCCCAAAAACATGAGCATACATATTGCACAGGCCAAAGCGACAAAGAAACATAGATGGTGGGCCAAATTAGGGAAATAATATTGCGGATGCTGGCCAATCAGGCAGACTGTTAAGAGCTATTGTTTTCTGTCTGTGCTGCTCAGCAATGTTGGATGGGTTAAGTTTACATTACCCATTTTCTGCTTTGTATGAGTCCCAAACAGGTCTAAGCCGGCCCCTGCCCTTTATCCCGCTCACCTCTACTCAGTAAGTGTAATGCATGTAAGCAAAGATGGCGCAGACCCTATGATAAAGTCAAGAACAGATTTACAGAAAAGTGTGGGGAAGACTGTTTAATAATTTGGCTCTAATTACACTTTGGAGTTTAAACAATGCAGGCCAAACATTTTGCCAGCCTTTGTTGTTTTGCTAATGTAATGGGTCCAGTCGTGTTTCACATGTTCCCAAGGTGATGAAAAAGCCATAGTTTAAGAAAGGTGAATCAAACCAAAATCCAAGCCATACCTAGAAAATCTAATGATGTAATTGGACTCAACTTACCAAGGAGCCATGCACCCGCAAATTCCCCAGACTCAAACCGACTGAATAATCCAGATCTTTTAAGGATGTAGGCGTCATGGGATGAGCCAGGGTAGCCTGCGAGGACGCTAAGAAACCGCATGTCCTGGGCCACCACTGCTTGCACATTCAGTGAGTGGCCCATTTTGCGGTTCCTGGGAAAAAAGTGAAAAAAATTACATCAGTAACGCTTGGGAAATTAGTCAAACCCTCACTTATAACACCCTAAGTCAAACGTGTTTATCAAGACAAATAACACCAAAAAACTACCTAAAATTTAAGTACCGAACAAAAGGAGATGTATGTTATAGCCTTTAAAGTTTGAATTTACTTGTTCAATTTTAAGTACACTTTAAAATGTTTGACTTTGCCCAAACTGTAAAGTAAAAAATAGGGGCCATTGGTTAACATACACTCTTTGCAAGGAGGGAGTATTTGCAAGGAGGGACTGTTTACAATGAGGGAATAATTACAAGGAGGGACTAGTAACAAAGAGGGATAAATTACAAGTAGGAACTAGTAACAATGAGGGATTAATTACAAGGAGGGACCAAAACAAATGAGGGATTTGTTTAAAGGAGGGACCCAAAAAAACAAAAACAACATAAAACAAACCAAAAAGTTAGCTCGACATGGAAGAATGAACTTGCCTGTATATGTACCCATCGGCAGCCGGAAGGACAAGGGCAACGTGGGTACAGTCAATGGCACTCATGACGTTGGGTATATCAGCAATATTATAAAATGCCAGTTTAATCGCGTTTCTGGCTACCATATCCCCAGGAATATATTTTCGAGTTATGGTAGCCATGCCTTCCAAAAACTTGGATAGGGCGCGGCTCAGCGTAGGCTGGGAGATCCCCACGGAGAGGGCACCCAGCCTCTGGAACGAGCCATTCGCCAAAAATTGCAGGCAGCCAAGCATCTTGGTCATACCTGAAATTGCTTGCCCCTTCCTTGTGGTGTGGGCTAACCATGGCCGCAGCTCATTATACAACTTATGGAGGGAAGCGCAATTAAGTCTGGTGAGCTCGAACAGCTCAACGTCATGCATGCCATTGATGTCCATGCGTCACCGCCGGTGCAATCTGGCCTCTGACCTCCGGACGATCTCAATGCCCATGAGCTGCAGATCTTCAAATGCACTTGAGTCGCCCATAGCTGCTAGCCTGCTAGTTCCGACGTCTAAATGGTCCCGTAAGGGGATCGGAAATGAAACTGATTTATTGGGTGTTGGCCCCTCGGCAATCAGCTCTCTGAATTAATCGCCAGCCCATTGCAATAACGTAAATGTTCTGAACAGTCGAAACATTTCAGATTTGGTGGGAAAAAGGTCCGAAATAACGTAAAACTTCCGATTTACTTTGGATCATCGAAAGAGCATATACGTATTAGTTCGAACGTTCGTGGAAAATGGACGAAAAAAAAGCAAAAAATGACAAACACCCACCAAAACTTTCACAGACAGCTACGGAAGTCCGGACGAATGTGTCTTTGAATCGAGGCTATTGACAAGGCTCAAAGAACTCTTCAGCCTCCAAAGGAAAAAGAGTGACATCAGGCATCAAATGCCGCCTCTTAGCAGAGGCCTTACGCGCTATAGTATTAGCAAGCAACTTCTCAACACTAGCCAGTCTAGCAGACACATCAGGCTGAGATTCCCCACTGGTATGCAGCTCAATGGGAGTCAAATTTAAGCTTGGGGGAGTAGGTGAAGCCATACGTGGCGCAGGCCCAGCCGCTGGTAAACCAGGCTGCAGCGCAAGCACCTGCTGGGCACAAGATATACAGACCTGCACATTGTCAGCACTTGTAGGGGACACCCCACAAGCTACACACAGCCGGGCTTGTCCTGAAGGAACCCCGAGCACATTATACTGAGACGCCTCCATATGGTAATTATAGCGGCACAATAGGCCGATAGGGATTCACGCTATAAAAGCAACCCGGGATGCCCCAATAGCCCGCTAGGGAAGTGGGAGTAATTAGTACACTAGGCCTCACAAAGTTTAATGACTAAATAGAGGGGGTAGGGCTGGGAGAAACCAATTGAGTTTGACCCGCCTGAAAGACATAAGCGAAGAGAACCCCATAAGCAACATGCATAAATGACATTAGGGTAAAATAAAACCGCCTGCGAGGGCACTCACGGACCTCGGTAGGTAGGCGCCAGCCACGCAGCAGACAGAATCCAGAAAAAATGGCGCAGAGTATACCTTGAGGGACGGGCGCGGAGACAGTGACGTGGAACGCGCCATCCGCAGGCCCCCCCCCCCCCCGAGGAGCGCGAAGCAGCACACGTGACAAGCAGCAAATGAAAGCGCAGCAGAGCCTGAGGTTATGCAGCCGCCAACCGCGGAATGCAGCGGCATATTCAAACTGCAACCAATGCAACCAAGTCAGTGCGGAGATTGAACTAAAGCAACAAGCACACCATCCAAGTATAAACAGTAATTATAGAAATACCGTGCTACAAATTTATCTCAACACCAAAATATGTTTACAATGTCAAATAGAAAGAAAATCAAGCTGCACGTGCATAACTTATATCTCACCAATAAGTTCAAAATACAAACACCATACATAAAAAGCACAGAGCTATGAGTGAATTTCAATGCAAGCCCTCTTTAGGATTCCTCCAATTCTTTACAAGATCAATAAGGTGACTTTTCAATCTTTTCCTGTGCAATCCCACCACCAAAAGTATGCTCTTACCAGAGATGATCTCATCAAGCGCTAGATTTAAAGGTCATAGGGGACATTCTCCAGACGTTTCCACAGTGATAGATATGTTTCCATCATTGGATGTATATATATGCCCAACAGATAACCTCCATAGTATGGTCATGCACAGAAGAAATACAGACCAATAGTGCAATATTGCAGACACTAATGCTTTCTTTATTTCAGCCAATAAAATACTCACATTTAAAATGTTAAAATACTAGTTTAGGTCCGCTTTAAAGTATCCTATTATTAGGGTAGGAGGTGCGGTATAGATGTGATTTGTGTCAGGACCCTGTTTTTTAACTATTCTTGCCATTTCTGTTGTCTGTTTTAAGCAAAAATGTTCTTTTATAGTTGTATCTTTCTAGTCTTGTTCATCACTGTTAATAGATATTGCTGTGATTTAGGGTTATGATACCATATAGGTTTTAAAGATATGTTTTTTTACGCATTTTTCATATATGTAATGCCAACTCACCTGCTGAATTGCTTTGGCTATAAAAGGATTTGAATATTTTGTAGATTGCAAAGATTTGTAATGAAATTAGGTGTAAATTTGATGCCTATGCTTTTATTTAATTATGACTGTTTGGCACAATAAATTAGTTTCTTTGATCATTGACCTTGGGGAGTGAAGGAGTTAATTTCCTTCTCCCTTTTTCTGTTAAGCTATGACGGGTCTTGTAGGTCAGAGAGACAGGAAGCTATGACGCGTCTGCTCGTTGATTGGCGTTAGATGCGTCCGCTTTCTGATTGGCTGAGCAGCGTTAGATGCGCCAGCCTCCTGATTGGCTGAGCGGAGTTAGACGCGCTCGGTCATTGATTGGTGAAGGGGTAGGATGATGTACTCCCCCCGCCCAAGTTCCGGATATATAAACGCTGTCCACCGCCGCGCCGGCTCACCTAGTGAAAGTCGCGGGAGGCAACGAAACGCGTTGGGAGCCGGCGGTATTTTATTTGGAATTGAGCAGCGTGAGTTGCAATATTGCCATATTGTGTGTTGCAAGTATTTTATTGGCTGAAATAAAGGAAGCATTAGTGTTTGCAATATTGCACTATTGGTCTGTATTTCTTCTTTGCATTGACCATACTATGGAGGTTATCTGTTGGACATATATATACATCCAATGATGAAATCATATCTATCACTGTGGAAACGTCTGGAGAATATCCCCTATGACCTTTAAATCTAGTGCTTGATCAGATCATCTCTGGTAAGAGCATACTTTTGGTGGTGGGATTCCGCATGAAAAGATTGAAAAGTCACCTTATTGATCTTGTAAAGAATTGGAGGAATCCTAAAGAGGACTTGCATTGAAACACACCATCCAAGTGAATTACCAATGCCCACCCCCCCCAAAGCTACAAGGGAGAGCGAGAGAGGGCAGCAGCCACTTAACGTAGGGCCCACCGATAGACAGGGGCAAAGGGCAATAGAGCGGGAGGGGCCTCCCATAAAAGGCTCACCATATGCCTATACCGCCTACCCTTTGGTGGGGGATTGCGGTGGAGCAGCGCTCCTAAGCACCTGACAACGGTGCTGCCTACCATCACCTGCACCACCGCACCAGCGCAGCCAAAGCTGGGAGGCACATTAATAATGGAACGGCCGCAGGCTAATAGCCCCGCTCACCTGCAAGAAGAGAGAGCCATCTTCTTGTCCTTCACAGTCCAGACTGCAGAGAAATTCTGGGGATTTGTGGGAGCTCCCGGGTATTTGAGGGGCCGGGAGGAGCCAATTTCACGGTCTCTGCAGTCCAGCGCCATCTGGAGGAGTAATACCCAAGTGTAATAAATCTTATCTGGAGCAGGACGTACTGTATACTAAGAATATGGGCAGTCTTGCTGGATTGTCCCTTTAAGCAAAACAACTTAATGCACTGGTCGCATGATGCTTACTGGCTCCAGCTTGTATCTTCCTCTCGTTTTCGTAATTTACTTCAGTTTATTTTTATAGCAGTATGCAATTGTTTTGCTGAGCATGTATTGTCACTAAACGTGCTTTAGTTTGCTATCTGCGCTTTCTACACTATTTACTAGCTCTAAGCTCTTTTGTGTGGATATTTTGCTTACTTTATTGATGCATTTTTTTCAATCATTTAGCCATTTGGACATGGAGTTGGTCTTTGACGAATAGATTTTTCTTGGGGGAATATTCCAGAAAGGGAAGTTTATGTTGTCACCTTCCATCCCCAGCCCAGTGCCCCATAACAACCTTAAAGTGTTTTTTTTTCTACAAAAACCTTTGACCAATATTTATAACACGGGACTGGACGCAACTGGATGCCATATTGCAGCCCCACCCCCAGTGATGTTGCATTCTGCCACAGTACATACAGCTCAACAATGGGGAGCACCTCAACCTAGCTGCCATTAGGACTGATTTAGCACTGTGAGAATTGTTTTTGTGAGCAAAAAAATGGAATTGAAGTGCAATTCAACTCCATTTTAGCTGAACAAATGTTTTACAAATTTGCACAGCTAAAAAAATGCTGATTTTTTCTGTTTACTTTTTTAACTTAATTTTTTTTGTGACAATTGTTTTAAATGTTTTTTTCCTTATTGCAATTCAGCATTTTTTAGCAGTGTAAGTTATTAAAAATGTGCATGCATAAAATGGTGCTGAATTTCTCTAAGAAAAAAAAATCAATATAAAAATGTTTTCCCACAGGAAAACATGAGAAAAAAAACCTCACAGTGTTGAATCAACCCTCTTGATTTAGTTTAGTTGTAACTGAACTAATTAGCATATGGCTGCCATTCATCATAATACTACTTCCTGTTAGTCTATTTATCAATATTGGGCAAATGATTTAATAAAAAAAAATATAGGTGCTCTTTAACAGTCTTTTAATAATGCAATGGACCCAAAAAATGATTGTTCTTGCAGAAGTATAGCAGTCTTAAATCAATGTCTCTTAGTGAATAGCATTTCATTTGCTACACATTTTATGAAGCTGTCCTTCTAAGTTGGACATGCAGTGTAGTGAATTACTGCATAACAGAGGACAGAGCTTTTAATGGAGATGTTCTCTCCTACATTTAATTTCTGCAAATGAACAATAGACAATGCTCGACAATGCATAAAGGTCTATGGGCTGTGTCATTACTGAAATAGTTTATAACCTGACATAAAACTTAAAATAAAAGTTCAAAGTTGAATGTTGCTTGCAAGACCACATTATAACCCCAGAGACGTAAATGTTTTGCTGCTTGAATAAATACAAATAGCTTTGCTATTGTACATATATGATATCTTTAGCAGAGCAAATAATGAACAGCTTCTGCAGAAAAAGGAAAAAAAGTGGTTCCATCTAAAAACTGCTCTTTACAATGCCAATTAGAGAAAGCTGATTCCAGGTCCTGACAGCAACAAATAGCTCCAGTCCACTGCACCAGATGAATCCACTGCGGATGGTTTAAAATTGTACGGTAAGGGTTCCTCATCTTTAAATCATACTTGTTACGACAGTGAATAAAACAAATGTACTTTAAAGAAAGTGTTACAATTTTAAATAGCTAACTTGTAATTCTGTTAGCCATTGAACCTTAAAAAGAAAATCTATAATCCAGCAATATTTCATTTTCTTTTATGTAATTTACACAATTAACCATTCAATTAATCCAAGTGTTGAATTTTAATTTAACTGCCTACACTTGGGTATATTACATCAAATATATATTTTGGGTTAAAATATGCAGCTCACAATTTTTAATTAAAGTTCCATTTAAATTGGAGTAAGGATGTATTTCATTTTGTGACTCGGTTGCTAAATTATCAGTATTGAGAATACTAAAGGCTAATCTGCTCTAGAAGTATCGTCCCAGCATTTCTTTCAGAATGGATTTAAATCTATAGTCAAAGTTTCTATATGAATATAATATTTTGCCAAAAGACTGTACATTTAAATGCTTCTCTATCTTGGCAGTCACAATTTAATGAATACTCATAGGATGCTTTTTTAGTACATTTGTAAAAATTGAGTTCTGAAGAGGAGGCAGAGCCATGACCACAATAAATGTGAGTTTCTCAGCTGCTAGTAGTAGCAGTGATCTCTCCTATTCATCAATTTATTTTATTATTTTCACTGTACATCTTACAAAACTGCTATTGCAAAGCTTTTCATAACTGGTTTCTTGCTTAGCAAAGTATTATTACATCGTGTCAGAATCCTCCAATGTGTTTCACATAAGTGAGCTTCCTCAGGGAGGATCAAATCCAGCTCTAAAGTAAAAAAAAAAATGCATTATGAAAGGCAGATTGAACCCAGGGATCAGGGGCCACTTCCAGTACTACAATAATCATTTAATATAATAAGGTATAAATCAATATTTCTTTGTGATAATACCATATGAATTCACAACACCAGTTCTGCCATATTCATTTATATCGTTATGACTTAGGGCACCGCATTGAATCTTATGTTATGGAATATTATTGTATGTAGACATCAATTGTGAGAGACACTATCTCAAGTGTATGTAATCAAATTAGGATATGGCACATGTTGGTGCCTAAATATATTGTTTTATGAATAATATTTGTAAAAAATGTAATATGTTTTATTGATGTATATTTGGGTTTTCACTGGGCGAGGTTGGACCATGTTGGAGTTCCCGTGGTATTTGGAAAAGGAGGGGGGGCCCATTTCACCAATCTAACAGTTTGGTAGTGTGCATTTCTAGGGAGCCCACTGCCCAACCAGCTTTACTGTGACGCTGTCTGGGAGTCCCCCACAGTGCATTTCTTTAGTTTTTTTTTTTTTTCTCAAAATCAGTTTGGGTTGGGTCGTTTCTCTTGTGGGTCTTCACAAACCCACATTCAGTTTTGTATTGTATTCAATTAGAATGAAACCTTATAGGCTTCAATCCGAGTACGATCCCATGGATACCCACTCCAGACAGGAGGGGTCTCCCCTTCTTGGTTCAGCACTTCGCGTCTCTTTGGACTAGGATCCAGAGACAGGGAGAACTGGTGAGTAACCCGGGTCCCCTAACTCCCTTATTTAACAAGCCAGAGTTCTCCCCGGGGCAACGAGCCTCTCGGTTCCTGATCTGGCATGAGTCGGAGGATGTCAGACTAAGAGATGTGCTGGTGGGGGGAAGGCTCCCCTCCCTGAGTGAACTTGAGGCATGGGGTGGGGGGCGCCAGATGTCCTGGCTTCTGCACCGCCAACCCACAGCCTTTTTTGCTTCTGGAGGGCGCCTTCAGGGCGCCTCTTGCCCTCTGACTCCAATGGAGGACTATCTCACACAGCCCCAACCGCTAGATCATGTGATATCACGGTTTTATGATCTGCTGGTTTCCTCAAGACATGCCTCGCCACTGGGGTACCTCACAAAATGGGAAGGAGACTTGGGGATCTCTATCACTAACGAGGAGGCCCATAAAATTTTTGCATTGACGCACGGACTCTCCTGTGCCAGCTCAGCACAGGAAAGGAGTTATAAAGTCCTCACGCGGTGGTATAGGTGCCCAGCGGACACTGCAATCTGAGACAGGAAAGTGCTGGAGGTGTGGTGCATCCCGGGGGGACATTCTCCACATATGGTGGGACTACCCCAGGATCAAGAGGCTCTGGGAAGCCGTCTTCCAAATACACGCGAAGATAGAAGGCTCGAGTGTCCCAAACAGGCCTGAGGTTGCTCTTCTGTCTGTGATCCCAGGACCATTGTCCAGAACGAAAAAAAGCATCCTCAAACATTTCTTGACAGCAGCAAGAACAATTATACCCAGAAGCTGGAAATCCCCGGTGCCTCCAAGTCTGGCGGAGTGGTTTGCCGAAATAGACCACATACAGAGAATGAAAGATTTGATATCAGAGGAACCACAGAGGCATTCCTATCGACCTGGACGGGTTGGATCATGTATAGAGAGTCAGATGTGGCAAAGGCCCTTTTGGTGGCAGATGCTTGATGAGAGCAGGGTGGCCCCCTCGTCTGCTGTGGGACCGGGTTGGTGGGGCGGCGCCTCCTAGCCCTGAGGGGGTGGAGGGCTGGGAACAACCTTCCTCCCCTTACTCACCCCCCCTTGACCCCTCAGAACTTTCCTTCTCTCCTTCTGTGCCCCCCTCCTCTGTCCCCTCTCCCCCCTTTTTCTCTTCTTCCCCTCCATGTCCCTCTTCCCCTTGCTCTAGCTCTTATTTTAGACTCCCGTTGCCTCTCACACGGTGGCCCTCTCCCTCCATTTTTGAAGTTTTTAGAGCCGTGCTTGTCTCGGTGATCTTGCAGAACGGCCGGCTGGCTTTCCCTCTCCTCTTCTCTACGGAGCCAAAACTGTCTGCCCTACTGTGGGGGGCGGAGGCTTGGTGTGCTGTTGTATTGGGAGGGGATGTTAATGCGCTCACCTTCCCCCAGGCTCCTCGTACTCCATGCACATTGGAGCCTTATGCGGGAGGGGGTGCATGGGCAGCAGATATGCCCGTACCCTATATAACTTATTCGCCGCGGGGCGCTGGTGGGGGGGGGGGGGGCACGGGAGGAAGTCATATCTGGTTGGTGGGCCGGGCTTCCTGCCCTGTCGGCGCCTCCTTTTCAAGGCAGGCGGGGGGGAGGTCGGAGCCGCCATACACGTGGGCGAGGAGATGTGGATTGTCTTTCTTTCCTTACTTGTGCATATTCCTTGTATACATTCATGCCTCATGTCTATGTATGCCTATATTATTAAATACTGTTTGTATGTCTTTTTTTCCCTGTTAATACAACTAATAAAAAGAGATTAAACTAAAATATGCACACCGGCATCTAGAGAGAGGGAATTTAGCCTTAGAGAGGAGGAGAGATTTGAGTTTTTTTCTAAGGAGGTCAAGCTGGGTTCCTGACTTGTCTAGGAGCGAACACTTGTGGGTAGCCTCAAATTTGTGGATTTGAAGGAGTAGGGATGAGACCCATGAGGAATGCTCCTTTTTGAGATGAGCTCCATGTTTAATAAGTACTCCCCTGATTACACACTTGTGGACCTCCCATAGAGTAGGGGCATCAATGTCAGGGAAGTCGTGGAAATTAAAATATGATTCTAGTTCAAGTTCCACATCTGTCCTCACCTGCCATATCCTGAAGAAGAAACTTATTTAGTCTCCAGTTCAAGGGCCTATGAGTTATGAGGGCATGGTCGGAGGTAGGTATGTTTCCTATGGACGAATTACTGGCTAGTGGGAGGTCAGTGTGTTGGATAAAGATGTAGTCTATGCAGGAGTAAAAATGATGGTCTTTGGAGGGAGTGCAAAAAGAGGGAGGGAGGCTCTAGAGGAGAACCTCTGGGGGAATCTAAATTCCTTCTATTCCACCTAACAGGTGAAAACCTCTAGAAGGGGGAAGGTCCTAGTTTGAGGAGTGATCCAGGCCACAGAAAGAGCCAGCGCCCAAACCCCATCATGAAAAACAATTACAATAAATTGGGTGATAAACAGCCAAAAAAGAGTAAATCTTATGTAACTATGAGAAATGTCATGATAAGCAGCAGGACAGAAGATCCAAGCCAGGGAAAGTCCTTCAAAAGGCACATCTGCATGACCCACACCCCAGGATCCACTGCAGCCCCGGCCACATGCCCCAGGAAGAAGACACATAACTAATATCGGGACAGCCAGTCATGGAACATGAACTGGGTCCACCTGCAGGACAAATAAAAGCCTAGGGAAATCTGCATGTGTTTTGAGGATGAAAGAGTTGGATTTCATTTAACTTTAATGAGGTGGAATAGGAAACTCCATCTGTAGGTGGCTCCGACTGACCTGGCCAGGTCCAGGACTTGCTTTAGCTGACGGCGCATAATGAGAGTTCTTCGTGATAGTTCTGGAAGGATCTGGATGTGCACACCGCCCCAGTCTTGACCAGTAGTTGCCTCCGGAATGCTTCTAATCCTGCATTTGTTGCATCAAGGCCTCGCGTCTCCAGTCCTCCCGTCCTGCCCAGCATACAGGGTGGTTTTGTCCTTCTCCCACGGCCAGTGGAAGCATAGGCAGCCACCAGGTGAGGCTCGACAGGGACCTGCACCATCTTGGATCCCTAGTCTGCCCGTCTGATAGAGGGAGTAGAGGCTCCAGGAGATGAGCCCCCAATGTTTTCCCCTTCTTAGAGTGTTTGCCACTATGAGGCATGTTGGTGGTTGGATTGGAGCGACCCACCACTGTGTTGTAGATGTTTGTTTTGGCTCATTTTTATGGTTGGGTCTGTGAGCTGCACAGACATGCGACTTCACGCTTTCATTTGCATTTTTTTGCTTATTTTGTATATAAATGAGCTCCTTTCTATCACTACTTTTGCCATTACATTATGATACAAAAGAATAATTAATGGATTTATAATCTAAGAGCCGATAGACCACCAGGTCTAAATGACAAACTTAGCTACACTGATTTTTTAATAATTAAAAGAATACTTCAATTGGTAATTCTATGTAGAAACATTTAAACTATATCTTATAATATAGTCAATTATTTTATGAATGCAATATGATATTTTATTGGTACAACTGAATGCAAACTGAAAGAAGTCAGTAGTGAATAAAACATAAATAATAAAAAAAAAAAAAATTGAAGTGAACAGGTACCTATGTCCCATTGTAAATAAGTGTGTCTCTTTGATAATAAGTGAGGTGGAGAAAATTGTCCCGATATAGGTATAGTATAAAAAGAGGTGTATAGTAAATGATAAACGAGGAAAAAAGAAAGGGGGTTATGCCCCATAGTACAGAAAAGGAGAAAACAATGAGGGGAAAGAAATACAATAGCCCACACAGTGAAGGGTTAATTACTAGGTTAATTACTAAGGAAGTGAAATACAAAGTAAGAATGGAAACAAGATGCAAGGTTTTCTTTACTTCTCTGCTTACCCCTCCTGTGGCAGGCTGTGGGGTAGAGGTGTACATTATTTCTCCACCCCTATGGGGCACATCAGTGCCCTATGACTTGTAAGGGGGAGGGTAGGAAGGTGAGGGAGGCTTAATAGTGTTGACGCTAAAGCCTGCACAGCACAAGGTTGCCCACTAAGGCAACTGCAGTGGGCTGGTTTGACATTGAAACATGGAAGGGCGGATGCTGGAGCGCCCCAACATCAGGACGCAAGACAGAAGCTGTGTGGTTGAGTGGAACACACAGCTCTTCCTGTACTGGTAGTGACAGATGCGCAGAAATGCACGGAGAAAACACTCCCTTAGCTCAACAACATTCCCTGTATACACAGGAAATGATGCCGTGGGCCAAAGTGCGCTATGATTGAAAACATGTGAGTTTATTTAACAGTGGCCAATCAAAAGAAGAGTAAGGTATTTAAAAAATGACATTTGCCGCACAAGAATTTACTAGCAGTGCGGGGAGAAGGAAGTGTGGGCGGTCGGCATGTAAACAAATAGAGAATGGAATGCTGACCACAAAGGATCCCTAGAGAAACTGAGTTGATGGGCAAGTGGAGAGTTATGTTTGTATTATAAGTATTAAAACTATCAAATAGAGGGTAATTATTATTCGTATTTTATAGAGTGTAAACTCCAGGAGGATTTGGGCCTACTTTTCTACTTTACTGCTGGCACATTTTAGGTTAATATATATATAAGGATGGATGGATGGATGGATGGATGTAGATATTAAAAAAGGCATATGCAAACTAATGCTCACACTTGCTAGCATTTAAAACATTTCAAAATGCAAACCAAACTGAATTCATAAAGTATATGAATACAAATTACAAGAATGATTGTAAATGCCATCTTGTGAAATTGTTGAAATGTATATATATACCTGTTCTGTCCTGTCCTGCTCAGGCAGTAAAAAACTTACCAGGTCCCAAGATTAGATCCTGCAGCTTCCAGGTCCCTCTTAACACTAGCCGGTAATAAAGGTGGCAATGTTGGGCCTCTCCCACATCATCCAAAGTGTTCTAAGGCTCCTTTTGTGTGTTCTCAAGTATCCCAGGGAATTTCCTTATATTGTTCCTTATCATTACATACAATTCTAAATGCTTCTACTGTACTCTGTCCTAATATCACTTTAAACATATTGACTTTATATATTTTTTACATATATGTGTTAGCAGTAGGTATTGAGGCCTTATTTGCTTAATTTAAGGCATGTGTAATAGTAAGTGCCAATCTGTATGCCTTATTCTGACAAATCTATGACTCCCATCTTCCTTATAGAGCAGTGCGGCCTGTTGTATTAGATGTGCCATTTCTAAGTTGCGCTGAAGCCTAAGCTACCATAGAGCACAATGGCAGGAAATGTTTTATGTAAAAACAAGTATAAACAAATTGTACACTAGTGTGTGTAATTGTCAAGAATAGAGACACGTGACTTAAATGTAGCTAACAAAGTAAAAATGAATTGCTAGAATTTTTTTTCTTGATTTTCACACCAATGCATTCATCTAACCTTATCCTCTATAAATGCTCTTAACCCTTTTGTTGCCAAGCACGTAACACCTAAGTGCTGGCTTGTCTGGGCCTTAAGTTCCAAGCCCATAGGTGTTACGTGCTCGACTTTCCCCGCTGCTAGTTAAAAAAATAAAAATGAAAAATACTCACCTAACCCCTCGTTGGATCCGGCCGGGTCTCCTCTTTAATTTGGTGCCATCCGATCCCCCGTGGGGGCTCGGATGGCTCCAGGAAAGCCCCTGGAATAGGCTGCCTCCCCCTGCTTCTGCAGCAGCAGCTGCTAACTGTAAAAAAAAAATAAGTAAAGAAAAAGGGAACCCCACTATTCCCCAAAATTTATCCTCAGAAAAGGCACCACTACTATGATAATTACTTAATAATAGTTTATTTTATTTATCAAAAAGATGTTTACTGTATACATATAAAGACACACATTTTAAAACCTTATTTTAAAAAACATATACACATTATCTTGGAGGAAAGAACAAAAAGGGGAGGGAGGGGAGAGAGGGGGGGGGGGGAATACCACAACCACCCCCAAAAAGAGAATGGTGGCCTTCTTTTTTATGTTATGCCAAATTATAAATACATCAATAATACCTGTTAGTCCTGCTGACGTACTAATTAATGGTGCTAATCTATTACATAATAATCATAACTCATATAACTCCTTGTGCCAGTAAACCTTTTAAAGTGCTTAGTGCATATAATGAAAAACATATATATATAAAGCTGAACAGGACAGCCAGGACGCCAAAAACAAACAACCATATAAACAGATCACTCATATAGCTATAATGGCCATCAACTACTCAACTACAGGTGAAGCTCCAGGGCTAGCCCACCATTGTGTCCTCATATATCAAGCTGCACACCATTACTTCATGTAATAAATCAATTTATTAATCAAATAATTCATCCAATAATTCACATACAAAAACACACATCAAAAATTAAAAAACATATAATTAAAACCCCAAGTGGGGAGGAACTCCAGGGCTAAAATAATCTGCAGTCACTCACATACAATATCAGAGCAACTCTTTAAATTTAGTTGAAGTAATTCTAAAATTCATTGAAATCAACCAATATATAGCCTCTGACGTTTGTAGGACAGGATATGAAGTGCCTGTGCAATCTAAAATCTATAGTATAGTGAATACAACTCCATATTGAGTTGCAATATAAACATGTGCAAAACTACAAATAACCAACTAAAGTGCCTTCAAAGGTGCATAAAGTGCCTAAGTGCTAACATGCATTAATTAATCTAAATAGTGCCTCTCTTTGTCTCCAGAAACGTCAGGGATACACATCAGGAATCCATTGTATCAGCAATTATCTAATGATCACAATATCACATAGCAGCCCAATTCCTCCCCACTTACCTCGTCACCTACGCGCTGCGTGGAACAGGTCCACTTCTCGTGTATCCCTGACGTTTCTGGAGACAGGAGCGCTGTGATGGCGCTCGTAACCGGAAATGACAGCCCGCATGACGCGCGCCGGCCGGAAGCGCGTCAGCGGGCTGCTTGCGTTCCAGCACACGGAAGCAATGCATTCCAGTGTAGCTGGTATAACCGGAGGAAGACAGCGCGGGACCGGGGGCGGGATAGGTGAATAAGTGAGTGGAAAACTATTTTATTCTACATAAACATCTTGATTACATATAATGACCTATATACAAAATATACAATATTGTGCATATGAACTGTACATTCTACCTAAATGCCAGAATAAATTACATTCTATATATATCTATGTATGCAGCTACATCTAAACTGCATATACATCTATTAAGATGACACAACATGGAAACTCTGCTTCAAGGATATTTAAGGGGGATTGGGCCAAACACCCACAATAACCGTAACCCTGGTACCCCTATTAGGGGAAAACTATTCACAAATGTCCCTCATAAATATGCATAATTTCATCCATATTACCAAACAGCATTCTATATGTATCTGTGTATGCAGCTGCATCGAAACGGCACACACATCTATTAAAGTGACACAGCATGGGAACTCTGCTTCCAAGATATTTATAGGGGATTGGACCATGGACCTGCAATGACCGTGGTCCTGGTACCCCCATTAAAGGAAACTTATTCACAGATAACCCACATAAGTATACATGATTTTATATACAAATCAAAGAGGGGAAAAGAACAGCCAGAACTTGTAATACAACAGAAGAAGCTATTCGATGGTATCTTCCTGTTGGACTCTCGTTGTACCAAAGGTCTGGAACCTGATATAATGGTCCTCTTATGAACGACCCGGGTATATTAAGTGACACCTATGACTAGAAAAAGAGAACGTGACATAAAATCAAATAAACACGTGGAAGGGCACTACCGACACCCTCAAGTTACTAAAACAATGTGTAAAAATACCATAAAAACTCAACACCAATGAACAATTATATACTGTGCCCAAAATGTGACCCACATACAAAACTACCCACTGCCCAAACCCCACTTACACACGTGTAACCCACAAATAACCCACGAAACCCAAAAACCACCACCCCCCCAACCTGACCCTACCCCCCCCTACACCCAAACACGTAGACCCCCTGAAAATTCCCAATCTACAACACCTAGTGAAAACTCATTATACCCCCAAAAAAGGTGTAAAAGCCAGGTCTTCATTAAGCCCCATAGGGACCTGAGTGCCCAAGTTGTATATCCATCTAAGCTCCTTTTGTTGCAGCAATCTTTTTAAATTGCCACCCCGTGGACCCACACTGACCTTCTCAATGCCCACTATCCTTAAACAGCTCATATCGCTGTGATGTACATTGTAGAAGTGCAGTGCCACCGGTGGTACCAATTTACCAAGTTGTAGATTCCTGCCCGCCAAACGGATATATATATACATATACACAGATATATGCGCTTGTATCCTCGCTTTAAGGCTATTCCGTGTCTCACCTATATACATCTTGGGACACCCACAGGTAAGAGCATAGATAACTCCTGTGGTTCTACAGTTTACAAATTGAGCTATTCGAAAACTTTTACCAGTTTGAAGGTGGCTAATGGTTTTACACTTGACCATGTTTGGACAAATGGAACAGCCGCCACATGGGTAGCTGCCATTTATGTTTTTATTGTCTCGTAGCCAATTCGGTAAGGGATTAAAATGACTTGAACATACTTTGTCCCGAATACTTGGGGCCCGTTGGGCCGTCATCCGGGGACCCCCCCGGATCCATCTCGTCAGATACGGATCGGTTCTTAGAATGCTCCAGTGCCTATTAAGGATCTTTCTTAGATTTCTCCAATCATCATTGTATCGTGTAACAAATCTTACCTCTGATCTGTTGTTCTGTCTCTGTTTGGGAATAAGCACACGTGATCTTGGTATGGATCTAGCTCTTGCCCAGGCTCTGTCGACAACTGCTTGAGGATAGCCTCTCATACGGAACCGTCGTGCCAAATCACCAGCTTGTTTTTCAAAGTCCTCCTTTTTGGAGCAATTTCTGCGGACCCGCAGAAATTGCCCCATTGGGATGCCTAGCTTCTGATTGGTTAAGTGAAAGCTATCATAGTGTAGTAATGAATTGACCGCAGTGTCTTTTCGGTATAGGCCCATACTCAATGTCCCGTCTCCCATGACCATGATGGTAAGATCCAAAAATGTCACCTGTTTTGATGAGATCTGGGCAGTCAAAAAAATGTTTAACTCATTCTGGTTTAGGAGATTCAGATATTCATTAAATTGTGTTTCGGAGCCCTGCCACAACACCAGTATGTCGTCGATGTATCTGTACCAGCCCAACACGTGCCGGTGATGGTCTCGCATGTCATCACAGCCGACTACCTCCCGTTCCCACCAGCCCAGGAATAAGTTGGCCCCACACACCTGGCGATAGTACATTGTGTCAAACATGAAGAAATTGTGCAATAGCACAAAATCCAATAACCTCAATAAGAAGTCCTGGAGGGAAGGGGGGTCTCGGCTGCTCGTGCTTAAAAAGTACCGGCACGTGTGGGCGGCAGATACATGCGAGATACTGGTGTAGAGTGCTTCCACGTCTAAGGTGATAAGTAAGACATCTGTAGGTACAACTATGGAGTCCAGTTGTCTAAGTAGGTCCATAGAATCCCTAACATAGGACTCTAGAGAGGTCACAAAGGGCTGGAGATGTTTATCCACCAGGGTGCATGCTTTTTCTGTAAGCCCCCCGATACCCGCCACAATAGGTCTCCCGGGCGGGCATCGGGGGTTCTTGTGAATTTTAGGTAAAAGATAAAAGGTGGGGACCACCGGATGTTCAACTTTAAGGAAGTCATAAGTCTTCTGGCTAATAACCCCATCAGCCCAGGCTTCTCCAATCAAGGTTTCAAAATCCTTTTTATAATTAGACAATGGGTTACTAGACAATTTCTCATATTTAGTTGTATCTTGTAGCTGCCTCAATGCCTCAGTACGGTAGTATTCTCGTGACATTACCACCACGTTGCCGCCCTTGTCAGACTCTTTGACTATTATGTCATTACGTGTACGTAGGTTATCAAGAGCAGCTACTTCCCCATGTGTCAGATTATGGGAATCCTTAGACCCAGGTAATTTTTGAATGCTATCGCTTACCACCTTGAAAAAAGTATACACAGCTGGACTAATGGACCAGGGAGGCATATATTTTGATGGTCTATAGAGTGGGTTTGTAATACTCACCTCAAGTTGTTGTTCCTCCAGCAAAGTTGTCAGATCATCTATAGCCTCCCCTTCCTGTCTGGTCATGTGTTCCATAACATCAGGTGGAGTATCAAATTGTTTTTTAAGGAGCAAGCGTCTGCAAAAAAGGTAGAGATCCTTTATGGCAAGGAACTTATCAAGGCGGTTGGACGGTGCAAATGTCAAACCTTTCTGAAGTACTGACTTTTCTTCAGGGGTGAGTATAGCACCAGATATATTGATAACCGTCAGTTCCTGGTCATATGGATCGTTTATGTTCTGTGAGGATTCATTGGTAGCCATTATGGACTGGGTCCCATCCTGGAGCGTTTCAAGGCTGACTGCCGGAAACGACGATGGTCCCACTGTTCCGGAGCTCTGTTTCTATCGGTATCTCTTTTTGCCCCCCCGGCGTGTCCTCTTGCCCTGCCCTCGTCTAAAAAATGACGGTATGATCTAGCACTGTCTTCAGAAGATTTACTGGACACTGAGGCTCTACGACTTGGAGGACGGCTACCAACATATGTGTTCCTTCTGTTACCTTTGTGTGCCCATTTGTATACATGGTCCGTGTCATAGTCGGCTCTGTCCCTATTTAATTTATCTATTTTGCCACTAATGATATTATCCTCCAAATGTTTCAAATCATTATCTAATACTTCCTGTAGCCTATCCACTTCTGCTTGGGGTGTTTCCAAAGGGATACTGTCATACAAATTTTTTAAGGTTTCTTTACTTTTGGCCAATGCTGTTTTATCCAAGCAGATAAGCTCTTCTATTAAGCCCATTGCACATTTGTTCAAATGGGCTTCCCATCTATGGCGGGTCTCCGCCGGTACCTCCCATGCGGGAAATATTTGCACTCTAAGTCCCCTGGGTATTAATGATTCTTCTTTATACATCTCTAAAGTCTGTGTATTCCACCACATTTTGGTGTATTTAATTTGTTCCTTTTTAATTTGATGGAAAATGTCCCTTAAACCAGGTTGACGGGTATTATGGGACATGGAATCCCCTTGTGATTTCCATTGTTGTAATCTTATGTTCCATGTGTTTTCTTTAGAATCTAAATTAAACGACATGTTGCTGTGCAAGGAAAAAAGTGAGACAGGGCCCAAATGGATCCAATCCCACCGTGGGTTACAATATATAGAGACCAAGCAAAAGGAAAACCTGCACCAGCTGCAAAGTAATCTATGTGTGCTCAAGAGAGGAAAGGTGTGCAACTGCACCCTGCTAATATGAGCAAAGAAAAAGGGAACCCCACTATTCCCCAAAATTTATCCTCAGAAAAGGCACCACTACTATGATAATTACTTAATAATAGTTTATTTTATTTATCAAAAAGATGTTTACTGTATACATATAAAGACACACATTTTAAAACCTTATTTTAAAAAACATATACACATTATCTTGGAGGAAAGAACAAAAAGGGGAGGGAGGGGAGAGAGGGGAAGGGGGAAATACCACAACCACCCCCAAAAAGAGAATGGTGGCCTTCTTTTTTGTGTTATGCCAAATTATAAATACATCAATAATACCTGTTAGTCCTGCTGACGTACTAATTAATGGTGCTAATCTATTACATAATAATCATAACTCATATAACTCCTTGTGCCAGTAAACCTTTTAAAGTGCTTAGTGCATATAGTGAAAAACATATATATATATAAAGCTGAACAGGACAGCCAGGACGCCAAAAACAAACAACCATATAAACAGATCACTCATATAGCTATAATGGCCATCAAACTCACCCCCCTCACCAGCGCATGTGTGTTGTCGACGCGTTGCGTGACGACGACACGTCACTTCTCCAGGACAGTAGGGCACACATCTGACCCCCACTAGACCTCCTTAAGTACTCACACAAACCCCGTTCCCCCGCCGCGCGCCGCACCTCCGTGATCAAGAGAAGGAGCGCAGCTGTGATGGCGCTCGTAACCGGAAATGACAGCCCGCATGACGCGCGCCGGCCGGAAGCGCGTCAGCGGGCTGCTTGCGTTCCAGCACACGGAAGCAATGCATTCCAGTGTAGCTGGTATAACCGGAGGAAGACAGCGCGGGACCGGGGGCGGGATAGGTGAGTAAGTGAGTGGAAAACTATTTTATTCTACATAAACATCTTGATTACATATATCAATGACCTATATACAAAATATACAATATTGTGCATATGAACTGTACATTCTACCTAAATGCCAGAATAAATTACATTCTATATATATCTATGTATGCAGCTACATCTAAACTGCATATACATCTATTAAGATGACACAACATGGAAACTCTGCTTCAAGGATATTTAAGGGGGATTGGGCCAAACACCCACAATAACCGTAACCCTGGTACCCCTATTAGGGGAAAACTATTCACAAATGTCCCTCATAAATATGCATAATTTCATCCATATTACCAAACAGCATTCTATATGTATCTGTGTATGCAGCTGCATCGAAACGGCACACACATCTATTAAAGTGACACAGCATGGGAACTCTGCTTCCAAGATATTTATAGGGGATTGGGCCATGGACCTGCAATGACCGTGGTCCTGGTACCCCCATTAAAGGAAACTTATTCACAGATAACCCACATAAGTATACATGATTTTATATACAAATCAAAGAGGGGAAAAGAACAGCCAGAACTTGTAATACAACAGAAGAAGCTATTCGATGTTATCTTCCTGTTGGAAGACCAAAGGTCTGGAACCTGATATAATGGTCCTCTTATGAACGACCCGGGTATATTAAGTGACACCTATGACTAGAAAAAGAGAACGTGAACGTGACATAAAATCAAATAAACACGTGGAAGGGCACTACCGACGCCCTCAAGTTACTAAAACAATGTGTAAAAATACCATAAAAACTCAACACCAATGAACAATTATATACTGTGCCCAAAATGTGACCCACATACAAAACTACCCACTGCCCAAACCCCACTTACACACGTGTAACCCACAAATAAACCACGAAACCCAAAAACCACCACCCCCCCAACCTGACCCTACCCCCCCTACACCCAAACACGTAGACCCCCTGAAAATTCCCAATCTACAACACCTAGTGAAAACTCATTATACCCCCAAAAAAGGTGTAAAAGCCAGGTCTTCATTAAGCCCCATAGGGACCTGAGTGCCCAAGTTGTATATCCATCTAAGCTCCTTTTGTTGCTGCAATCTTTTTAAATTGCCACCCCGTGGACCCACACTGACCTTCTCCATGCCCACTATCCTTAAACAGCTCATATCGCTGTGATGTACATTGTAGAAGTGCAGTGCCACCGGTGGTACCAATTTACCAAGTTGTAGATTCCTGCCCGCCAAACGGATACTAGATATATGCGCTTGTATCCTCGCTTTAAGGCTATTCCGTGTCTCACCTATATACATCTTGGGACACCCACAGGTAAGAGCATAGATAACTCCTGTGGTTCTACAGTTTACAAATTGAGCTATTCGAAAACTTTTACCAGTTTGAAGGTGGCTAATGGTTTTACACTTGACCATGTTTGGACAAATGGAACAGCCACCACATGGGTAGCTGCCATTTATGTTTTTATTGTCTCGTAGCCAATTCGGTAAGGGATTAAAATGACTTGAACATACTTTGTCCCGAATACTTGGGGCCCGTTGGGCCGTCATCCGGGGACCCCCCCGGATCCATCTCGTCAGATACGGATCGGTTCTAAGAATGCTCCAGTGCCTATTAAGGATCTTTCTTAGATTTCTCCAATCATCATTGTATCGTGTAACAAATCTTACCTCTGATCTGTTGTTCTGTCTCTGTTTGGGAATAAGCAGACGTAATCTTGGTATGGATCTAGCTCTTGCCCAGGCTCTGTCGACAACTGCTTGAGGATAGCCTCTCATACGGAACCGTCGTGCCAAATCACCAGCTTGTTTTTCAAAGTCCTCCTTTTTGGAGCAATTTCTGCGGACCCGCAGAAATTGCCCCATTGGGATGCCTCGCTCCAGATTGGTTAAGTGAAAGCTATCATAGTGTAGTAATGAATTGACCGCAGTGTCTTTTCGGTATAGGCCCGTACTCAATGTCCCGTCTCCCATGACCATGATGGTAAGATCCAAAAATGTCACCTGTTTTGATGAGATCTGGGCAGTCAAAAAAATGTTTAACTCATTCTGGTTTAGGAGATTCAGATATTCATTAAATTGTGTTTCGGAGCCCTGCCACAACACCAGTATGTCGTCGATGTATCTGTACCAGCCCAACACGTGCCGGTGATGGTCTCGCATGTCATCACAGCCGACTACCTCCCGTTCCCACCAGCCCAGGAATAAGTTGGCCCCACACACCTGGCGATAGTACATTGTGTCAAACATGAAGAAATTGTGCAATAGCACAAAATCCAATAACCTCAATAAGAAGTCCTGGAGGGAAGGGGGGTCTCGGCTGCTCGTGCTTAAAAAGTACCGGCACGTGTGGGCGGCAGATACATGCGAGATACTGGTGTAGAGTGCTTCCACGTCTAAGGTGATAAGTAAGACATCTGTAGGTACAACTATGGAGTCCAGTTGTCTAAGTAGGTCCATAGAATCCCTAACATAGGACTCTAGAGAGGTCACAAAGGGCTGGAGATGTTTATCCACCAGGGTGCATGCTTTTTCTGTAAGCCCCCCGATACCCGCCACAATAGGTCTCCCGGGCGGGCATCGGGGGTTCTTGTGAATTTTAGGTAAAAGATAAAAGGTGGGGACCACCGGATGTTCAACTTTAAGGAAGTCATAGGTCTTCTGGCTAATAACCCCATCAGCCCAGGCTTCTCCAATCAAGGTTTCAAAATCCTTTTTATAATTAGACAATGGGTTACTAGACAATTTCTCATATTTAGTTGTATCTTGTAGCTGCCTCAATGCCTCAGTACGGTTAGGGTCAGGTTGGGGGGGGTGGTGGTTTTTGGGTTTCATGGGTTATTTGTGGGTTACACGTGTGTAAGTGGGGTCTGGGCAGTGGGTAGTTTTGTATGTGGGTCACATTTTGGGCACAGTATATAATTGTTCATTGGTGTTGAGTTTTTATGGTATTTTTACACATTGTTTTAGTAACTTGAGGGCGTCGGTAGTGCCCTTCCACGTGTTTATTTGATTTTATGTCACGTTCACGTTCTCTTTTTCTAGTCATAGGTGTCACTTAATATACCCGGGTCGTTCATAAGAGGACCATTATATCAGGTTCCAGACCTTTGGTACAACGAGAGTCCAACAGGAAGATACCATCGAATAGCTTCTTCTGTTGTATTAAGTTCTGGCTGTTCTTTTTCCCTCTTTGATTTGTATATAAAATCATGTATACTTATGTGGGTTATCTGTGAATAAGTTTCCTTTAATGGGGTACCAGGACCACGGTCATTGCAGGTCCATGGCCCAATCCCCTATAAATATCTTGGAAGCAGAGTTCCCATGCTGTGTCACTTTAATAGATGTGTGTGCCGTTTCGATGCAGCTGCATACACAGATACATATAGAATGCTGTTTGGTAATATGGATGAAATTATGCATATTTATGAGGGACATTTGTGAATAGTTTTCCCCTAATAGGGGTACCAGGGTTACGGTTATTGTGGGTGTTTGGCCCAATCCCCCTTAAATATCCTTGAAGCAGAGTTTCCATGTTGTGTCATCTTAATAGATGTATATGCAGTTTAGATGTAGCTGCATACATAGATATATATAGAATGTAATTTATTCTGGCATTTAGGTAGAATGTACAGTTCATATGCACAATACTGAATATTTTGTATATAGGTCATTGATATATGTAATCAAGATGTTTATGTAGAATAAAATAGTTTTCCACTCACTTACTCACCTATCCCGCCCCCGGTCCCGCGCTGTCTTCCTCCGGTTATACCAGCTACACTGGAATGCATTGCTTCCATGTGCTGGAACGCAAGCAGCCCGCTGACGCGCTTCCGGCCGGCGCGCGTCATGCGGGCTGTCATTTCCAGTTACGAGCGCCATCACAGCTGCGCTCCTTCTCTTGATCACGGAGGTGCGGCGCACGGCGGGGGAACGGGGTTTGTGTGAGTACTTAAGGAGGTCTAGTGGGGGTCAGATGTGTGCCCTACTGTCCTGGAGAAGTGACGTGTCGTCGTCACGCAACGCGTCGACAACACACATGCGCTGGTGAGGGGGGTGAGTTTGATGGCCATTATAGCTATATGAGTGATCTGTTTATATGGTTGTTTGTTTTTGGTGTCCTGGCTGTCCTGTTATGCTTTATATATATATGTTTTTCACTATATGCACTAAGCACTTTAAAAGGTTTACTGGCACAAGGAGTTATATGAGTTATGATTATTATGTAATAGATTAGCACCATTAATTAGTACGTCAGCAGGACTAACAGGTATTATTGATGTATTTATAATTTGGCATAACACAAAAAAGAAGGCCACCATTCTCTTTTTGGGGGTGGTTGTGGTATTTTCCCCCCCCTCTCTCCCCTCCCTCCCCTTTTTGTTCTTTCCTCCAAGATAATGTGTATATGTTTTTTAAAATAAGGTTTTAAAATGTGTGTCTTTATATGTATACAGTAAACATCTTTTTGATAAATAAAATAAACTATTATTAAGTAATTATCATAGTAGTGGTGCCTTTTCTGAGGATAAATTTTGGGGAATAGTGGGGTTCCCTTTTTCTTTGCTTATATTAGCAGGGTGCAGTTGCACACCTTTCCTCTCTTGAGCACACAAAAGCTGCCCCCCCACTCTGTGCCTACAAGCCCCCATAGCTGGTCCCGGGCTGGTTACTTTGGGTAAGGGGGACCCCACGTCATTTTTTGGGTGGATTTTTAAGGGTTTTTAACCCTTAAAAATCCCCCCAAAAATGCCCCCCCCTGTCATTTTTTTTTAATTAACCCTTTGTGTTCTGTCATCCAGCAGCTATAAAAGGCTTCCAGCAGGTGAGCAGAAGCCAGTGATTGCCGAGGGACACAGTGCTCCAGGATGGATGGGAGGTAAGTATTAAAAAAAAAAAGACAAAATCTTAAGTAGGCTGGCAATTAAAAGGGTTAAAAGTAGCTATGCATGTTGGGTATTGTTCTGTTAGGGGGACCTTGCGCTTTCAGACTTGTTTTTTCTGGTTTGCATATTTATGTTTTAGGAAAAGGTGTTTTTTATTCAGCTTTTTTATACATTTTTTAGGGAAACCCTGCGCAACCAAAGAATTCTTTGAAGGATTAATTCCAGAAAGATGAGCCCACTACAACAAGCTGGGTACGCTTAGAAAGCTTAATGTGTGCACTTTCTGGGAATATGGTTTATGGGGGATATTCCAAATGTAAAGGGTTGTTTTGGTTGAAAAATCGCAAGGTGCACACTTTGTCTGCAGAGCTGAAATTTTCAAGTAAAATTACTGTTACGCACATGCTTTACTTTGGGGTGTTTGGCAACTCTTCCCTTGACAGAACCTATGCATGTTGGGTGTTGTTCTATTCGGGGGTTGTTGCTTTTTTAGATTAAACTTGTTTTTTCTTGTTTGTATATAGGTTTTTTTAGGAAAATGTGGCTTTGATTCTGCTTTTTTTATACTTTTTTTAGGGAAACTCTTTGCAACCAAAGAATACATTGAGGAATTACTTCCAGAAAACTATGGGCACATCAACAAGCCTGGTACACCTAGAAAGCTTGAGGTGTGTACTTCCAGAGAATATATAGTTTGTTGGGGGTATTTCAAATGTAAAGGGTTGTTTTTCTGGTAAAACTGCAAGGTGCACATATTGCATTGCATAGTTGTATTTTATCTGAAAATCCCCTAAAGCGCTATTTCAGTTTGGGGGAGTCTCCTGGGCAGGAAAGGGTGTCTACCTATACATATGTGGTACCGCTATAACCGAGAGAAATTGGGATTTCACACGCAATAAGATTTTATTGACAAACTTACATTTTTTATTACAAAAAAACACTAAAAATTGTAAAAAAATATTTTTTTAAAGTTTTTCTTTAACATATTTCACCCAAAAATATTGAGAATACACCTAAAAATTATAAACAAGACATTTCATGTTAAAGCCCAGAAAAAACAATATATCATTTTCCTGGAAAATCCATAGAAATCCTTTCAAAAATCACAGTTGAACATGTGTAGCGCAAAATAGTGAAACATGGTCTGGCAACAGTGTGACAAAAGCTGCAGGTAGGCTGGCAGCGAAAGGGTTAAACTGACTACAAAGTTTGTGACATTACGCTGCCTGTTAAAAATGAGCAACTATGGCATTTGCCTGGGAGAGTGTGATATACCCTTAAGTTAGGACTGTGGCCAAGGATTGATGTACTGATCACTGAGTATTAGTATATGAACTATGGTTTTGTCCAGAAGTTAGTGGAACAGAGTATTGCTCAATGGCACTGTTAAAATCAGCAAAACATTCCCTAGGTGCACAGACAGACTGGCATATAGGGAGAAACCTAGTGTGCCAATGTAAGCTGATTTCGGCTTGCTGAGCAATTCAGGAAAGTTAATAAAAGTGATGCCAAGGTGGTCATGAATGTCAGCATATGTTATATATGAATTTTGACGGAAAATTAGAAGTTGTGCTTGCTTCACCTAATAATTAGAATGATCCCCTCTGTATGCTTACATTCCCTGGTATGGCACTGATAAACACACCGGTCAGCCATTTTCTTTATAGTTTTTGTGATTATTATATCATATGGTGTGAACTAAACATAATTAGGATGAGATCATATTTGTTTAGTCTTTTTATTGTTTTTGGTTGTTTGATTTTTCAGGTTTAAAATTGCAAATAAGATACAAACCACTATTAATCGCTCAGAAAGAAAATGGTTAACTCTGAAATGATGGATATAAATTTGTCCTAAACAATCTAAATGATGAATGAACTATTAGGAATTCACTATTTTTAAAATAATATGTGAGTTTCTTGCACACATCATATGTGCTAACTTTATCATTTATGCTGTTCAACAACACTTTTGTAAATCAATCTGTACATAACCAAATCCTTTTATACACATTTATGTTCTAAATAAATCAGATGTCTGCATGTCAATTCAAATTACTGAGATGAGGAAAGCCATTACACTAATGTGTACAAATGTGGACAGTAAATGCTCTATTAAGGGATTTAAGCAACTTTATGATGTTTTAACTATATAGCTAGCTAATGTTAACCATGCATTTCCTTGTCAGTGTCTATAAGTAATACAAATGGCAGTTACATTACTAGTTCCAGGAATAGAGTTTAGAAAGAGTCAAGACACAAATAACAATAATATGTGGAGGCTGATTCACTACTAACGCCAGGTATCGGCAGATGAGCATCTGTATAGCGGCACTTAGAGCGACCGCTAATAGACGCCGTAAGCATAGAGCTGTAACAGAGCGCCTCAGTCGCTGTAGTAACTTGGTCGGCATTGATGAATGTGATGTATGTTGGGCGCTCTAACACCAGTACAGCGCTGCAGCAAGCGAAAGGTAGCACCAGCTCAGTGCGACTGACTCTCGGGACTCTGCACCATACAAAAAAATTCAAACACACAGCGTTGGCACTCTAAATCTGGTCGCTATAGCATAGAGCGCCAGGCGCTATGTGATTAAAGTCTGTTTTGGAACACATATACACCTGTATCAAAGCGAAAACACATGGAATGACATTGTTTTAACACTGTGACATTAACACTTTAGTGCCAGACCTGTAATGACAATTCTGCATAAAAATATAAAAAGTAAAAAAGTTTCTAAAAGTGGAAGCTAGAGCGCCGACACTATATGCTGAGCCACCTGTAATAATACATTGGACGCTACATGGCGCTGTTAGAGTCACTCACCAGATTCGCTTTCATAAATGTGGTTTTGCGTACAGCGCCCGGCGTTCACCAGACGCTGCCTGCTGCTACAAGGCACTACCTGGCGCTATCCCTTCTTAAATAGCCCCCTTAGCTTACACCTTGCATACTCCATCTTGCACAGCTCAAAATGTTAAAATTCTGAAAACAAGTATCCTGTCTGGCTTCTGTGTGAACCCCTGCATATACTGTAATCATGAGGGAGCAGCCCCCCCCACCCTTGCTGATGGGCTCTTTTACATGATCTAGGCCTCAATTTAGTAAAAATATGACCATGGCATAGCCTGATTAGACACCAAGAGGGCAATTTATTAAACATCATGAGTACAGCAAATAAAGCAACCCATCAGCTAGGCAGCGAGTGCACTTTTGGCATGTCATATTCAATACCATATAACACAATGAGCACAAAAAACATGCAGTTTGTGGTTTTAAAGTGGACCAAAACCCACTAAATTTATGAAATTAATTTGTCCAAAGCTGCTGCCGATAAAACTTTAAGTGTAGAATTCAAAAATTATATTTTCATCTACCAAATTTCTCTGTAACACTGATTTTAATGCTTCTCTGTGAGATGGCAGGTGATCAGTCATAGCTTAGATTCGGCAACAACATCACTGCCAGGTGAGGTAGGACTTTCGGTTAAATCAGGTGAAATTAGTGGGAGAGCAGAGTAAAGCAGGATCATTGAAACATGTATAGGTCACAGCTGAATAGTGACATTGGTAACCTTTCCCTTAACCCTTTAAATGCCAGCCATGTAGAATCAACAGGGGTGCCTCTTGGACCATTAAGTGCAATGCTGTAGCTTGGCATTTTCTCAAGCTAGAGAAAAAAAATTACATGCTCACTTCCATCTGGGATCGAGCAATGGGGGTCTCCTCTTCCCCAGGGGAGGGGCCTCCGATCCTCCTCCTGGGTCTTCAGCGGGACAGAGGACACCGGTTCCCTGCCCCACATGCCTGCTTCTGACAACTTGCTCTCTCCAAGGGAGTGAGATGATGTCAGCAGCAGTGGGAGGGAGCAGTCGGAGGGTGGGAGTGATCGATGAAAGATGGTAGCTACTGGTTTCTACTGATCACTTTCAGCTGTCAGAGATTGGTGTGGGACTGCAGGACTGTTTGTGTGAGAGTTTTTTTGTACCACTAAACTCTTTGTGAACTGGTAAGGGGTCCTTAAGATGCCTATATTAGTTCACAGGGCAGGATGGGCTGGCAAGTCACCTGCTAGCATGTGGGTAACTTGCCATTACACTTCAATCCATTACCTGCATCCTCAAAGCCCACTAGAAGGCCGCCAGAAGAGCCCGCTCCCCATATAGGCTATGCGGGATGGTAGCCTTCAGGGCCGGAAGCTGGTCGCTCATAGCTGGTGCTCGGGCTGGTTTCGCTGGATAGGGGGGAACCCATGCCATTTTTTGTTTAATGTTTAGGGGGTTTAACCCTTAAAAATAAAAAAGCATCCCCATACCATTTTTTAACCCTTGGTGCACATAGTAGTTGTATTTTGTTTGAAAATCTCAAGCAGTGCCTGCCAAGTTGGTGTACGTTGTTCTTTACCACAGGTAAACATATTTGTAGTATAGCAGAATACACTGCATGCTTGAACTGCAGCCACCAACTACCAAAGCACACCTGGCAGAGAGACATGAACAGGATCCCTCCGGGTCTCTCTACTTCATCCAGGACAAAATCATCTGACCACTTTGAAAGTGAAGGGTAAATTGATTCATTTGAATGTCTTTTTCAGCATTTTATGTCTTTGCAGTTGACCACAGACTGCAAAGAACACAATGTGTACTGATGCACAGTCATTACTTTACTCTGGGAATCAGGACCAGCCAAAGGAGAACAAGTGTAGTACATAATAGTCCTAAAGGCCATTGCTATGTAAAACATAAAGCTAGTTGCCACCTCCCATTTGTTCAATGAGGCAGAGGTAAATGAAGAGGAAGAGGAGGGTATGGATGATGAGTTTACGTGACCCAGCATGAAAAAGCATGGGTTGAAGGCTGGAAATGATTGGGTAGGACAAAGTTGCTGAATGGCACCATTCTTGGATGGGGAACAGAGTGCCCAAAAACCAAAGTTCCCCAACTATGCGGGTATCAGCTAGAAGCCAGGCTCCACTTATCTGTTACTGCCAGTACAAAGTAATGGTTGAGGACCACTGCTACCATGTTTCCCCCAAGAAAATGATCTTAAATTAATCTTTGACAAATAGATGCCATAAATGATCTACATTTGTTCTTCATTTTTATTACAAAAATGATAGAGCTACCATAATCTGGCAGCCCAGTTCCCCACCCCCATGTGCCTGGTAGGTACCACTTTGTAAGTAATATTTGCTATTGGCACTGTTGCACCTGAAGTGGTCAAATGGGCAAAGCTGCAGAACGTGCAGCATGAGGCATGCTGTATAACAAGTCCTGGCACCTGCATGTGGCTCCCCGGGAAAAATCATGTTAGGGCTTATCTTTGGGGTAGATCTTATTTTCAGGGAAACAGGGTAGGTCTGGTCAAATGGACCTCTGACATTTGGGTGTTTTACGAGACCTCATACAATGGCAAGACAGTGGTTAAATATCTCCTCAGTGATTAAAATAAGACAAGTACTCAGGCTGGGTGCGATATTAATGAGTAAACACATAAGGGGTGTCCCAATTTTTTTGAGACTAGACAGATTGCCTTCCCCATCATGCTTCATCTCCTGCTGCTTCAGCTACCTCTTTCTTCCCCTCTATCTCTCTGCTTCCTCTAATAAAAGGGGGGATTTTGTGTAGAAGCGACATCTTCAGCAGTGATAAGGTTAACATCAGATTCTACTCCAATCCTCAGTACTTACAGCATTGTGGTTAATGCTAAGTCCCCTTACAGATGCCTTTTAAAAATGGCTCTGCCCTGCACAAGCTTTGGACCCACAATATTTCCCTGGTTTACCAGTGGCAGGGTTCACCTTACCACTAATAAGTAGACCATTAAGCATGGGCAGCAATCTAACATAATGGGGGTGATTTACTATGTTCCCTACTATTCGTTGCTTTGTTGCTTTGTGTGTTTGCCAGATGCGCAATGCACGCTTGACAGACTGGCAATGCATGCATGACAGACCGGGGAGTAAGCAAAATTTACTGCAGCGAACACCAGTGAGCACAAACGTTGCAATGCATTTGCTGTGTCTTTGCCGCAGTTTGCTGGTCAAAACCAGAAATTGTGCTGGAAATACATTTAACAGCTTATGGCAGCATGGCATTTGTCTCAGAATGTATGTTTTGCGTCTCTAGAGTCGCCTGTGGTGTTTTTAAAGCCTCAAAAAAATAGTTTAAAAAAATCATGTGAAAACATTTCATTAGTTGTAGTTATTAGTTATCTAATAGTTATCTATCTGACCTTCCCGCTCGACATATTAGTGACAGATGTAAAAATCACATAAACAACCATTCTCATAAAATAACATTGATTCTTGTGGTTTTCACCACTAAAAGTGGTTAAAAGCCGTTCACAGGCACCACACGGCGAAGACAAACGGATGTGAATACGGCAAGCACAGGCTTGGCATTGTGAAAAGGGCAATTTTTAGCATAGTAAATTAGGTAAACTAGCGAATTCATGGGGAACAGTCAATAAACATTTCGTAAATTACCCCCAAAATATTCCTAATGGTGCATTGGGTTAATATACTGGAGGGTGGAAAGCAAGCAGAAAGGGATGCCCCTTCCCCTTTTTACTCCTACACCCCCCCCCCCCACTACTACATAGTACACTCATTTACATTCTCAACACCACTATTATAAAGTCCCAAGGGCCACAAACTGCAGCAACCAAAAGCCAAAATATGTTCCAGAATTTAATTTAATTCTTAATAGAAATGTGGCTGTCTACACACAAGCTAGAGCATGGCCTTATCGTATGTAACAACAGGCCCAGGCTTCTAACATTCCTTGGCCATGGATCCTCTTGGATCCACAATACTAGGCCAACAGGACAGAATTAATCCTAATAGCAGAAAACAAGGAAGACAAAATGCACCAATATAACAACAGGTAGACAGGTAGCAGCTTTGCAGTGGTCAGACCTACAGTATTACCGGTCAGTAATCTTTAAGAAGCTCTAGACCATGATGGATCTGTACAATAATGGGTGCCCAAGAAGGACCAGTGGCCAGAGCTTGCACAATATCTGCTAGAAGTGCTTGCCTCCCCCACCACTGGTGTCTCATTGGGAAGGATTTAATGTAGCTGGGAGCTATTGCCAAAAGATGCATCCACCTGTCTACAGACAATGTGGTTTGCCTGACCTTTATCAAAATGAACCAGGCTTGGATATTAGCAGACATTCATACATACTTTATTTTATAACAAAAAGAATTAAAAAGGCATAGATTTTTAACAACAATCAGACTCACACTGTTCTCCAGTTGGTGCTTATGTCATTGCTGTCATTGCTACTCAATACAAAACTATTAGGGTGGCTGGCTGCAGAGCAATCGCAGCCATATAGCCAAATCCTGGTGTGTTTTCCTTTTCCTTCCAAACCACAATGTTACAGTTCTCCTCCTCAATCCCTCTCCACTCTGATGATGGCCTCTTCATCATCTCTTTAAACATATATTAAAGTAACCTCTAGAAGATCACCTGTCTGCAACAGCTCTTTGCCTCTAGTTTAGGGTCCAGGCGATTTTTGAATAGGAGAGCCATTAAAGGGCCTTCCAGTTTGTAGTCTTCAAAACATACAGTAATTTTCTAAAACTTATAATAGCAATAGTCTGCCTGCAATGGTCATTTTCCTAAGATCCAGCCTGGGCAACTTTTGGAATAGGAAAGCCCCTTTGCTTTATTTAAATATATATATATATATATATATATATATATATATATCTTTCAATAGTATTATCCCTCCTCTTTGCAATATTCAAACTTAAATGTATAAATGCTTCAGTAGTGATAGACCACTTGTCTCTACTATATAAGCTTGACAATGTTTGTAATAGAAGGGCTCTGTAAGGCCATTCCCATTTGAAATCTTTAAACTTAAGAACCTGATGAGAACACTCTCTTCTTTTTTTAGGAGAGAAAATTACCATTCACTTTCATTGTCTACCTTGAGGCTGATTCACCCCTAAATGTATAAATATTTTGGTAGCAATAGCCTTCCAGAAATGGCCCTCTCATATGGAATAATATGGAAAAGAAGAGCCCTTTAATGAGCTTTCACGCTATAATCTCTAAATATCAATACATAAAGGATTTTGTAGCAATGGCCTATCTGCAATTGGTCTCTGTCCCTAATATCTGGACAGGGCAATTTTTGAAATAGTCTTGTAAGGGCCTTCCTGTTTATTATCTTTAGATATAAATGTTTTAGTGGCAATGACCTGTTTGCAATTGATCTTTGCCCCTACTATGGGACCTGGGTATTTGGTGTAACACAGAGCCCTGTAAGTGCTCTGTAATCATCAAACATAAACATTAAATAAACATTTTTGAAATATAATATAATTCATCAATCAAAAAACCTGTTCATATGAGTCAAAATATATTAATCTGTTATACCATTTTTTGAAACACAAATCTTTTCTTTTAGAGGCCAGGGATGTATAATAATATGTTTTAAACATGGCTCATGGTTTATATCATCAAATCTATTCAAGTTATACACATATCCCCAATACAATTACTTTTTACACATCATTTATCAACTTTGCTTTGTCTAAAATATAAATATGATAGCTGGGAAACAGCATCTGCTGCAGAAAGCTACTCAACTACAATTATTTTCTTGTCTTCATTAGCAGAGAAGCCAAAGAAACGATGACCTTTCCTTGTTTATTTCTAAAGTGTGAGCATGAATGCTACACTGAATACTTTGACAGAAAAAAATATTCAATATTGAAAAGGTCAAGGTAGTATGCCATGCTACTACTGTGTAATTAACAGAGCATTCTCTCTCATCTCGGCATGATAGCTCATTCTTGTAGTTAATGTAGCTCTTACAAACAACATGCAGAGATTAGGAGCCTGCCAGCAAAATATCAAGAAAGACTACTTTTCACAGGGGAATGTCAGCGAATGCAAAATGTACTTCTAACCATCAGTCTTTCATTGATGGGGGTTTCCATTACTTGTAATGTCATGTCGCAAGTTTCTGTTCTAACTGATATTTTGGATTCAAAGCTTAAAGATCTTTCTGCCTTTAAGTACTATACTATACTTGTGTGCAGGTTCCAGGGAAAGTCTATCTTTAAATTAACCTACCTTTATAATGAATCTGTTATCAAGAAGAACCAGAGTAGAGGCATGAGGTAGGCTCCATTAAAATGACTATCGCATGCGGAAATGGCGTTAAAGTCCCATATTAGGGCTTTTTTCCATGTCGGGTGATTCTGGGCTGTGCTTCTTTGTCCAAATGCTGTTTTGCGGGACTTTATGGTACGCATACACCCATCTGAGTATTGGCCATATTATTCCAGTTGATGCTCATCCAAGACACATTTATTTTGCGGACTTCAAGTTTATATACCTGTTTTGCTGAGCTGCGGTTTTCTTCTGGGTAAATGTGTCTATTCTTCTCTTGGCTCTGTGTGTTAGCATTGCATTTCCACTGTTTTATCCACTGTAAAGGTATTTGCCCTTTTTTGTTGTGTTGCTACTTTGTTGTGGATACCTAGTTTTATCCATGCCCTACATCACCACTACTGTGCTCATATGGCTAGTTAAAATGACCCTGCTCCTTGTAGACAGTCAAACCCTTGTCAATGCATAACACCTTCTGTTTTGCTTGATTGCTCAGTGGTTTGCCTTAGGCAACACTAAATTGTTGCTTTCTACAAAATGTGTTTCCCGCTGGTTCCACTTCCAGTACCATGAGCCATGCTGCCCAATCTGCTAACCAGCATTTAGTCAATAACTCCACCTAAAAAAAAAAAAAAATGCTCCGCCTACTGTAGTTTGAGATTAACTCAAACATTATATACAGAATACAATAATTAGACGGTTTCTTATTTTACTCTCCAAAACATACTTTAGGTTTGTTAACCGTTAACTTTCGTAATGTACGTATCATTAATTTAGCTACAGTTACAGAGGAACTAAAAGCAGGTCACCACTTCCTCATTCATGGTATATGGCACAAAATGGCAGTAAATCATGTGGCTGCAGGTGACTAATCTAAATCCAAGTGGGTTTGCACATCCAACCTGAAGAGCTTCCATTGGTCACGTGATTAACTGCCATTTTTTGCCACACGCCATGAATGAGGGAGTGGTAACCTGCCTATAGTTCTCTTCAAAGGGGGTTTTTGTATCGTTTTTGCTCAAAAATACATAAGTTGTCTAAAATGGATCTCTTCCATTATCTTCATATAAATTACAGGCATTAAACATTTTTTAGTAAAATAGAGTCAACTGAAGATCACAGTGGTAAGAAGATAACCACAAAAATTGCACACAATTTTTTTTGTGTATCATGGTTTTCTGTATATTGGTGGTCACTACACAGTTTTTGATAATGATGAGAATCTTCATTGCAAACACTATAACATTTTTTACATTTTCAGAAATGTTAAGCTATTTTTGTTATAGCTAAGAAAGTTATTTTGCATTAAATGGGTAATTCTACAAAACCATCTCAGGGTGAGAGAGGCTTCAGTACATGCACCTGCAGGTAGTCCCCTATAAGGAACCAAAGGGCTGGACAGACAGTTCAGAGAAAAAAGAAGCAATTTTTATTTCAGGTGAACCTCACCTGAAAAAAATATATCAGAAATATACTATGCAATATGGTGTTTATATTTGTGCTGCTTTTAGAGGGTCTGATTTGGTGATGTGGGGGTCTTAAATCGGGTCAAAGGCTTAAAAAGAAATGGAACTCATCCAGCCTGAGCATCAGTTTGTTCCCCCAGTGCTCCTGGCTGGGGCCTCAGCAAAGCTTCACAGATCAGCATTCCCATTGTCGACCTGTGATACAACTCGGGGAACCGAGAGAACATGTTGGCTGCAGCGACCAGGGGAGTTACTTTTTCTAAACACCCCAAACCCTAAGGCCGAATGGGGTAGCTGGGGGGACAGTTTAAAAGAGACTTTAGAATCTTTAACATCACATGCATTTCCTTAAATACTAGACAGGTGTCTGCAATAAGTTGCATGACAATTAGCGCACTTAAGATATTCTTTCAAGTTATATTATTAATCCATGTTTTGGGTTTTTGGAAACATTTTCTAGTTAGTTCTTGTTATTTTTGTCTATTTGTGTAACTTCTTTTTAATTACTTCATTTTGATTTTACTGATTAGGACGCTATTAGAATGTTGAAAAAATTACTGATGAAAATTACCAGTGTTGAATTACAAAAACGTAATTAGACATATTCATTTATTTCTAAAGGTTTAGTTTTTCAAAACACTTTGAGTAAGTTCATTATTTAGTTCTTAAGGGAAGCCATTTTCAATATTCCCAAGCCAAATAAAGTGTTCATAAGACAACATTTTCCTAATATACAAGTGAAATGATTAGTTAAGACTAATCGTATTCCAGAATGAAAACATAAATCAAGTCTTTGCATGGAGATTTCATCCATCTTTCCTTAAAGGGTCTGTCCAGGAAAGTAGAAAAAACTCATACTTTGTTCCCACCAGTAGCTTTTCTGTTCTACCTAGTTGCTCACGGCAACATAGGGGATACAATATCCCCCACACTAGAGCTCACACACTCTATTTATTGCAATGGAGAAGGCATTCCGAGACCTGCTGAGGCAGTGAAAGGAAAGTAAGCCAAAGCGTAATAAAACATGTTTTCAGCAAAAATATTCAAATGTCCATTGGGGAAATGACAACCCCATGGATACATTAAATACATAGTACAAAAAATTCCAAAGTTAAAAAAAATATAACTTACAGGCTTGAATCACCAGGTTGAAACACTGTGATCTTCTTGGCATTTTGGTGCGATACCATTTTCAAGAGATGTACGGTAGTAACCTGAGGTGGTGTAGATAATCTATATATATATAGTTTGTAAGGTGGGGGGGTCTCCAGAGTGCGGAATGGCGCCAAAGTGGCGATCGCGTCGCTGGCTGTCCCGCCCACTCACAGGTCTGGTGGCATGCCTGCCATCTGAGTCTGGAAGCGGCACGTGGAAAAGGAAGCAATGCGGCAGGGAGAGGTGGGAAGCTAACCAAAACAATGTAGGTGCTAGCCAGTGATCCTATCTGTGCTTACTTTGAATCATTTAGGGAAAAGAAGCACTATTTATCTTTGCTGTTTCAGTCTTGAATTGTCTAGCTGCATCAAAGCATTGAAATAAAAATAAAGTTCACTGTATGAGCAAAGATGGGGGACCCATTTAATTTTTGCAACAGGGCCCCCTCACATTTAGTTACACCACTGCCCCAACTCTAAGGGAGCATTCCAGGCAGCCCCCCTCACTGCAAGGACTGGCATGACAGGTGCCCCCCACCCCAAGGCAGCATGGCAGGGATGTGCCAACCCCCCTGCTTTCCTATTAGCTCCTGCAGAGCCAGGTCACAGGGGTGTCATTCCTGTGACCCAGGAGTGACCCCAAAATGGTGTGGACAGCAATCCTAATGAAAACAGATGGCCGAGTGACCCCTGATGGCCGGCAGGTGAGTAAATGTCCAGCACGTAGGTCTTACAGTCTTGGCATTTAACAGTAGGAGAAGCAAACCTGTAGGGTATAGCCCATGCTTGCCACTTAAAGGGTTAAAGTCAGCTAAGTGAGCCAAAATCTGGCTTATTTACATTGCCCACACAGGTAGTGCCCCCACTCAATACCAAACTTTTTTTCACCACCATAGCCACGCCCCCCAGAAAATGTAAGATTGCTGAATGGCTATACTCTATGATGCCATATGATGAATACTAGCCCTGTAGCTGCATCTCTAGTTTCCCATATTGCATGGTGAAAAATATACTACGCAATATGGTGTTTATGTTTCTAATGTTTTCATAGGGTCAGAGGCTTAAAAAGAAATGAAACTTACCCAGTCTGAGCATCAGCATGATCCCCCAGTGCTCCTGGGTAGGGTCAAAGCCAGGCTTCACAGATCGGCATCCCCCATTGTCAATCTTTACCACTCGGAGCACTGAGAGAACAGGTTGGCTGCAGTTGCCAGGTGTGTTAATTTTTTTAAACCCCCCACACCCTAAGGCTCAGTGGGGTAGCTGGGTGGGACAGTTTAAACAAAACTTTAAAATCTTTAACACCACAACACATACTAGACAGGTGCCTGCAATACGTTTGATGACACTTAGTGCACTTTAAATAGATATTTTTTAATGTTATATTATTGATCCATGTTTTGGGGGTTATTAATCCATTTGAGTTGGAGTGCTGTAATGCAATGAAGACAATGAAATCCATACCAATTAAAGTCAGCTAAAGTGGGCCAAAACATGCCTTATTCGCATTACCCCCCGGCTAGTTCCCCCATCCAAGTACCAGGCTTTGAAATCTATGATTGGCAATTGGCTATGCTGCCAGATAATGAACACCAGCCCTGTAGCTACATCCTCAGTTTCCCTTTAGCCTACCTGAATGACTGGGTATGGGACTTTGCCTAAGCAGGGGATGGGCCCAAAATTGTTTACAGCACCATCAGAGACATGGCAATGGTAATTTTTGCAGATGCCTGGGGGGTTCACACAGAGGAAGGCCAGCGTCCATCCCTGGAATCTTTTAGACCAGGACCGGCCAGTCAGGTTTTTGATATACTTAAATGGGCACTTTCACATCTATGCACTGTGCTGCATTTACTGTACATGTACAGCTTTGTACCAGCTTGAATTCAGCACACCCTATATATGGTCAAAATTATAACTTTCCTAATAATTGTGCACACAGTGTATATAGATCAGTGATGTGCAGAATGATATATAAGGGATATGGGGCACAGAAGAGAATAGAGATGAGCGAACTTTTGAAAAATTTGATTCGGCTGATTCGCCAAATTTTCCGGGAAAAATGTTTTCGGTCTGAATTTATTCGCGACAAATCGCTATTAAAAACGGCTATTTCTGGGCGTCCGAGAGCCTCCATAGGGTTGCAGAACGTTTTGCTTGGCTGTAACATGCATAGGATGCATGCTGGGTTAGTGAAATACTATTGTAAAGAAGTATGACATGCAGATCAGAGGCGTCGCTATTAGATTCGCTGACGCAGAGCGGCACAATTAAAGAGCGTTGAGGTGGCATCAGCATGATGAGCCCATACATTGCCTGAAAGACACACAGTGGAGTTGGCAGCAGCATAGGGAGCCCATATATTGCCTAAAAAACACACCCTGAATTTGGCAGCAGCATAGGGAGCACAAATAATGCCTGAAAGACACACTCTGGACTTGGCAGCAACATAGGGAGCACATATATTGCCTGAAAAACACACCCAGGAGTTGGCAGCAGCATTAGGAGCCCATATATTGCCTGAAATACACACCCAGGAGTTGGCAGCAGCATAGGGAGCTCATATATTGCCTGAAAAACACATTGAAGTTGGCAGCAGCATTAGGAGCCCATATATTGCCTGAAAGACACAACCTGGAGTTGGCAGCAGCAGGAGCCCAAACATTGTTTGAAAGACACACTGGACTTGGCAGCAGGAGCCCAAAAATTGGCCTAAAGACACACCCTGGAGTTGGCAGCAGCAGGAGCAGGAGCCCAAACATTGCTTAAAAGAGACACTGGAGTTGGCAGCAGCAGCCCAAAAATTGGCCTAAAGACACACTGGAGTTGGCAGCAGCAGCAGCAGGAGCCCAACCATTGGCTGAAAGAGACACTGGAGTTGCCAGCAGGAGCCCAAAAATTGGCCTAAAGACACACTGGAGTTGGCAGCAGCATCAGCAGCAGGAGCCCAAACATTGCTTGAAAGAGAAACTGGAGTTGGCAGCAGCAGCCCAAAAATTGGCCTAAGGACACACCCTGGAGTTGGCAGCAGCAGGAGCCCAAACATTGCTTGAAAGAGACACTGGAGTTGGCAGCAGCAGCCCAAACATTGCTTGAAAGGGACACTGGAGTTGGTAGCAGGAGCCCAAAAATTGGCCTAAAGACACATTGGAGTTGGTAGCAGCAGCAGCAGCAGGAGCCCAAACATTGCTTGACAGAGACACCCTGGAGTTGGCAGCAGCAGCAGGAGCCCAAACATTGACTGAATGACACCCGGGAGTTGGCAGCAGCAGCCCAAAAATTGGCCGAAAAACACACTGGAGTTGGCAGCAGGAGGCCAAAAATTGGACTAAAGACACACACTGGAGTTGGCAGCAGCAGCAGGAGCCCAAACATTGCTTGAAAGAGATAATGGAGTTGGCAGCAGGAGCCCAAAATTGGCCTAAAGACACACTGGAGTTGCCAGTAGCAGCAGCAGGAGCCCAAACATTGGCTGAAAGAGACACTGGAGTTGGCAGCAGCAGCAGCAGGAGCCCATACATTGCTTGAAAGAGACACTGGAGTTGGCAGAAACAGCCCAAAAAATGGCCTAAAGACACACCCTGAAGTTGGCAGCAGCAGGAGCACAAAAATTGGCTGGATGGCACACCCTGGAGTTGGCAGCAGCAGCAGGAGCCCAAACATTGCTTGAAAGAGACACTGGAATTGGCAGCAGGAGCCCAAAAATTGGCTGAAAGAGGCACTGGAGTTGGCAGCAGCAGCAGCAACAGGAGCCCAAACATTGTTTGAAAGAGACACTGGAGTTGGCAGCAGCAGCCAAAAATTGGCCTAAAGACACACCCCGGAGTTGGCATCAGCAGCAGCAGGAGCCCAAACATTGGCTGAAAGAGACAGTGGAGTTGGCAGCAGGAGGCCAAAAATTGGCCAAAAGACACACACTGGAGTTGGCAGCAGCAACAGGAGCCCAAACATTGCTTGAAAGAGACACTGGAGTTGGCAGCAGCAGCCCAAAAATTGGCCTAAAGACACACTGGAGTTGGCAGCAGCAGGAGCACAAACATTGCTTGAAAGAGACACTGGAGTTGGCAGCAGGAGCTCAAAAATTGGCCTAAAGACACACCGGAGCAGCAGCAGCAGCAGGAGCCCAAAAATTGGCCTAAAGACACAATGGAGTTGGCAGCAGCAGGAGCCCAAACTTTGGCTGAAAGAGACACTGGAGTTGGCAGCAGGAGCCCAAACATTGGTTGAAAGAGGCACTGGAGTTGGCAGCAGGAGCCCAAAAATTAGCCTAAAGACACAACTTTGAGTTGGCAGCAGCAGCAGCAGGAGCCCAAAAATTGGCCTAAAGACACACTGGAGTTGCCAGCAGCAGCAGCAGGAGCCCAAAAATTGGCCTAAAGACACACTGGAGTTGCCAGCAGCAGCAGCAGCAGCAGCAGCAGCAGCAGCAGGAGCCCAAACATTGGCTGAAAGAGACACTGGATTTGGCAGCAGGAGCCCAAAAATTGGCCTAAAGACACACTGGAGTTGGCAGTAGCAGCAGCAGGAGCCCAAACATTGCTTGAAAGAGACAATGGTGTTGGCAGCAGGAGCCCGTAAATTGTCCAAAGACGCACTGGAGTTGGCAGCAGCAGCAGGAGCCCGAACATTGCTTGAAAGAGACACTGGAGTTGGCAACAGGAGCCCAAAAATTGGCCTAAAGACTCACTGGAGTTGGTAGCAGCTGGAGCCCAAACATTGCTTGAAAGAGACGCTGGAGTTGGCAGCAGAAGCCCAAAAATTGGCCTAAAGACACACTGGAGTTGGCAGTAGCAGCAGCATAAGCCCAAACATTGCTTGAAAGAGACACTGGAGTTGGCAGCAGGAGCCCAAGAATTGGCCTAAAGACACACCGGAGTTGGCAGCAGCAGGAGCCCAAACATTGGTTGAAAGAGACAATGGAGTTGGCAGCAGGAGCCCAAAAATTAGCCTAAAGACACAACCTTGAGTTGGCAGCAGCAGCAGCAGGAGCCCAATAATTGGCCTAAAGACACACTGGAGTTGCCAGCAGCAGCAGCAGGAGCCCAAAAATTGGCCTAAAGACGCACTGGAGTTGCCAGCAGCAGCAGCAGCAGGAGCCCAGACATTGGCTGAAAGAGACACTGGAGTTGCCAGCAGGAACCCAAAAATTGGCCTAAAGACACACTGGAGTTGGCAGCAGCAGCAGGAGCCCAAACATTGCTTGAAAGAGACACTGGAGTTGGCAGCAGGAGCCCAAAAATTGTCCAAAGATGCACTGGAGTTGGCAGCAGCAGCAGGAGCCCGAACATTGCTTGAAAGAGACACTGGAGTTGGCAACAGGAGCCCAAAAATTGGCCTAAAGACTCACTGGAGTTGGTAGCAGCAGGAGCCCAAACATTGCTTGAAAGAGACACTGGAGTTGGCAGCAGAAGCCCAAAAATTGGCCTAAAGACACACTGGAGTTGGCAGTAGCAGCAGCAGGAGTCCAAACATTGGCTGAAAGAGACACTGGAGTTGGCAGCAGCAGCAGCAGCCCATACATTGCTTGAAAGAGACACTGGAGTTGGCAGAAACAGCCCAAAAATTGGCCTAAAGACAAACCATGAAATTGGCAGCAGCAGGAGCACAAAAATTGGCTGGAAGGCACACCCTGGAGCTGGCAGCAACAGCAGGAGCCCAAAAATTGGCCTAAAGACACACCCTGGAGTTGGCAGCAGCAGGAGCACAAAAAATGGCTGGAAGGCACACCCGGGAGCTGGCAGCAACAGCAGGAGCCCAAAAATTGGCCTAAAGACACACCCTGGAGTTGGCAGCAGGAGCCCAAACATTGACTAAAAGAGACACTGGAATTGGCAGCAGGAGCCCAAAAATTGGCTGAAAGAGACACTGGAGTTGCCAGCAGCAGCAACAGGAGCCCAAAAATTGGCCTAAAGACACACTGGAGTTGCCAGCAGCAGCAGCAGCAGCAGGAGCCCAGACATTGGCTGAAAGAGACACTGGAGTTGCCAGCAGGAACCCAAAAATTGGCCTAAAGATACACTGGAGTTGGCAGCAGGAGCCCAAGCAATGCTTGAAAGAGACACTGGAGTTGGCAGCAGGAGCCCAAAAATTGTCCAAAGACGCACTGGAGTTGGCAGCAGCAGCAGGAGCCCGAACATTGCTTGAAAGAGACACTGGAGTTGGCAACAGGAGCCCAAAAATTGGCCTAAAGACTCACTGGAGTTGGTAGCAGCAGGAGCCCAAACATTGCTTGAAAGAGACGCTGGAGTTGGCAGCAGAAGCCCAAAAATTGGCCTAAAGACACACTGGAGTTGGCAGTAGCAGCAGCAGGAGCCCAAACATTGGCTGAAAGAGACACTGGAGTTGGCAGCAGCAGCAGCAGCAGGAGCCCATACATTGCTTGAAAGAGACACTGGAGTTGGCAGAAACAGCCCAAAAATTGGCCTAAAGACACACCCTGAAATTGGCAGCAGCAGGAGCACAAAAATTGGCTGGAAGGCACACCCTGGAGCTGGCAGCAGCAGCAGGAGCCCAAAAATTGGCCTAAAGACACACCCTGGAGTTGGCAGCAGGACCCCAAACATTGCTTAAAAGAGACACTGGAATTGGCAGCAGGAGCCCAAAAATTGGCTGAAAGAGACACTGGAGTTGGCAGCAGCAGCAGCAGGAGGAGCCCAAACATTGTTTGAAAGAGACAATGGAGTTGGCAGCAGCAGCCAAAAAATGGCCTAAAGACACACACTGGAGTTGGCAGCAGCAGCAGCAGGAGGAGCCCAAACATTGTTTGAAAGAGACACTGGAGTTGGCAGCAGCAGCCCAAAAATTAGCCTAAAGACGCACTGGAGTTGGTAGCAGCAGGAGCCCAAACATTGCTTGAAAGAGACACTGGAGTTGGCAGCAGGAGCCCAAAAATTGGCCTAAAGACACACCGGAGTTGGCAGCAGCAGCAGCAGGAGCCCAAAAATTGGCTTAAAGACACACCCTGGAGTTGGCAGCAGGAGCCCAAACATTGCTTAAAAGAGACACTGGAATTGGCAGCAGGAGCCCAAAAATTGGCAGAAAGAGACACTGGAGTTGCCAGCAGCAGCAACAGGAGCCCAAAAATTGGCCTAAAGACACACTGGAGTTGCCAGCAGCAGCAGCAGGAGCCCAGACATTGGCTGAAAGAGACACTGGAGTTGCCAGCAGGAACCCAAAAATTGGCCTAAAGATACACTGGATTTGGCAGCAGCAGCAGGAGCCCAAACAATGCTTGAAAGAGACACTGGAGTTGGGAGCAGGAGCCCAAAAATTGTCCAAAGACGCACTGGAGTTGGCAGCAGCAGCAGGAGCCCGAACATTGCTTGAAAGAGACACTGGAGTTGGCAACAGGAGCCCAAAAATTGGCCTAAAGACTCACTGGAGTTGGTAGCAGCAGGAGCCCAAACATTGCTTGAAAGAGACGCTGGAGTTGGCAGCAGAAGCCCAAAAATTGGCCTAAAGACACACTGGAGTTGGCAGTAGCAGCAGCAGGAGCCCAAACATTGGCTGAAAGAGACACTGGAGTTGGCAGCAGCAGCAGCAGGAGTCCATACATTGCTTGAAAGAGACACTGGAGTTGGCAGAAACAGTCTAAAAATTGGCCTAAAGACACACCCTGAAATTGGCAGCAGCAGGAGCACAAAAATTGGCTGGAAGGCACACCCTGGAGCTGGCAGCAGCAGCAGGAGCCCAAAAATTGGCCTAAAGACACACCCTGGAGTTGGCAGCAGGAGCCCAAACATTGCTTAAAAGAGACACTGGAATTGGCAGCAGGAGCCCAAAAATTGGCTGAAAGAGACACTGGAGTTGGCAGCAGCAGCAGCAGGAGGAGCCCAAACATTGTTTGAAAGAGACACTGGAGTTGGCAGCAGCAGCCAAAAATTGGCCTAAAGACACACACTGGAGTTGGCAGCAGCAGCAGGAGCCCAAACAATGCTTGAAAGAGACACTGGAGTTGGCAGCAGCAGCCCAAAAATTGGCCTAAAGACACACCGGAGTTGGCAGCAGCAGCAGCAGGAGCCCAAAAATTGGCCTAAAGACACACTGGAGTTGGCAGCAGCAGCAGCAGGAGCCCAAACATTGGCTGAAAGAGACACTGGAGTTGGCAGCAGCAGCAGGAGCCCAAACATTGGTTGAAAGAGACACTGGAGTTGGCAGCAGGAGCCAAAAATTAGCCTAAAGACACAACCTTGAGTTGGCAGCAGCAGCAGGAGCCCAAAAATTGGCCTAAAGACACATTGGAGTTGCCAGCAGCAGCAGCAGGAGCCCAAAAATTGGCCTAAAGACACACTGGAGTTGCCAGCAGCAGCAGGAGCCCAAACATTGGCTGAAAGAGACACTGGAGTTGCCAGCAGGAGCCCAAAAATTGGCCTAAAGACACACTGGAGTTGGCAGCAGGAGCCCAAACATTGCTTGAAAGAGACACTGGAGTTGGCAGCAGGAGCCTAAAAATTGTCCAAAGACGCACTGGAGTTGGCAGCAGCAGGAGCCCGAACATTGCTTGAAAGAGACACTGGAGTTGGCAACAGGAGCCCAAAAATTGGCCTAAAGACTCACTGGAGTTGGTAGCAGCAGGAGCCCAAACATTGCTTGAAAGAGACGATGGAGTTGGCAGCAGAAGCCCAAAAATTGGCCTAAAGACACACTGGAGTTGGCAGTAGCAGCAGCAGGAGCCCAAACATTGCTTGAAAGAGACACTGGAGTTGGCAGCAGGAGCCCAAAAATTGGCCTAAAGACAAACCGGAGTTGGCAGCAGCAGCAGCAGAAGCCCAACAATTGGCCTAAAGACACACTGGAGTTGGCAGCAGCAGCAGGAGCCCAAACATTGGCTGAAAGAGACACTGGAGTTGGCAGCAGCAGCAGGAGCCCAAACATTGGTTGAAAGAGACACTGGAGTTGGCAGCAGGAGCCCAACAATTAGCCTAAAGACACAACCTTGAGTTGGCAGCAGCAGCAGGAGCCCAAAAATTGGCCTAAAGACACACTGGAGTTGCCAGCAGCAGGAGCCCAAAAATTGGCCTAAAGACACACTGGAGTTGCCAGCAGCAGCAGCAGCAGGAGCTCAAACATTGGCTAAAAGAGACACTGAAGTTGGCAGCAGGAGCCCAAAAATTGGCCTAAAGACACACTGGAGTTGGCAGCAGCAGCAGGAGCCCAAACATTGCTTGAAAGAGACACTGGAGTTGGCAGCAGGAGCCCAAAAATTGTCCAAAGACGCACTGGAGTTGGCAGCAGCAGCAGGAGCCCGAACATTGCTTGAAAGAGACACTGGAGTTGGCAACAGGAGCCCAAAAATTGGCCTAAAGACTCACTGGAGTTGGTAGCAGCAGGAGCCCAAACATTGCTTGAAAGAGACGCTGAAGTTGGCAGCAGACGCCCAAAAATTGGCCTAAAGACACACTGGAGTTGGCAGTAGCAGCAGCAGGAACCCAAACATTGGCTGAAAGAGATACTGGAGTTGGCAGCAGCAGCAGCAGGAGCCCATACATTGCTTGAAAGAGACACTGGAGTTGGCAGAAACACCCCAAAAATTGGCCTAAAGACACACCCTGAAGTTGGCAGCAGCAGGAGCACAAAAATTGGCTGGAAGGCACACCCTGGAGTTGGCAGCAGCAGCAGGAGCCCAAAAATTGGCCTAAAGACACACCCTGGAGTTGGCAGCAGGAGCCCAAACATTGCTTAAAAGAGACACTGGAATTGGCAGCAGGAGCCCAAAAATTGGCTGAAAGAGACACTGGAGTTGGCAGCAGCAGCAGCAGAAACAGGAGCCCAAACATTGTTTGAAAGAGACACTGGAGTTGGCATCAGCAGCCAAAAATTGGCCTAAAGACACACCCTGGAGTTGGCAGCAGCAGCAGCAGGAGCCCAAACATTGGCTGAAAGAGACAGTGGAGTTGGCAGCAGGAGGCCAAAAATTGGCCTAAAGACACACATTGGAGTTGGCAGCAGCAGCAGGAGCCCAAACAATGCTTGAAAGAGACACTGGAGTTGGCAGCAGGAGCCCAAAAATTATCCTAAAGACGCACAGGAGTTGGCAGCAGCAGCAGGAGCCCAAACATTGCTTGAAAAAGACAATGGAGTTGGCAGCAGGAGCCCAAAAATTATCCTAAAGACGCACATGAGTCGATGAGTCGACAGCAGCAGCAGGATCCCAAAAATTGGCCTAAAGACACACTGGAGTTGGCAGCAGCAGCAGCAGGAGCCCAGACATTGGCAGAAAGAGACCCTGGAGTTACCAGCAGGAGCCCAAAAATTGGCCTAAAGGCACAACCTGAAATTGGCATCAGCAGGAGCCCAAAAATTGGCCTAAAGACACACTGGAGTTGGCAGCAGCAGCAGGAGCCCAAAAATTGGCCTAAAGGCACACTGGAGTTGCCAGCAGCAGCAGCAGGAGCCCAAACATTGGCTGAAAGAGACACTGGAGTTGGCAGCAGCAGCAGCAGGAGCCCAAACATTGGCTGAAAGAGACACTGGAGTTGGCAGCAGGAGGCCAAAAATTGGCCTAAAGACACACACTGGAGTTGGCAGCAGCAGCAGCAGGAGCCCAAACGTTGCTTGAAAGAGACACTGGAGTTGGCAGCAGGAGCCCAAAAATTGGCCTAAAGACACACTGGAGTTGGCAGCAGCAGGAGCCCAAACATTGCTTGAAAGATACACTGGAATTGGCAGCAGGAGCCCAGAAATTGGCCTAAAGACACACCCCGGAGTTGGCAGCAGCAGCAGCAGGAGCCCAAAAATTGGCCTAAAGACTCACTGGAGTTGGCAGCAGCAGGAGCCCAAAAATTGGCCTAAAGACACACTGGATGTAAGGAACTTACCTGGGAGTCTGTCCCGCGGTGCCTCCGCACGCTCACTGGTGGTGCGGCCCCTCCGGCGGCCGCGCCAGGCAGCCGCCCCTCCACGTTCCCTTTATGTCCCCCGGCGGCGCTGCTCCCAGCGCATTCGCCGGGGGCAGATTTAAAAGGACCAATCCTGACCCAGGAATCCTCTGCTCTGGGGAGTTCAGGGAAATGACAGCCTGACTGGCCAGGGCGGTCCAGTCCCTGGAGTTTCTCCTATCAGGGGTGAGATCGTGTGTTGCACCAATCAGCACATTCCCCTTCCCATTGGTCAGTCACCATTTAAATATTTTCCCGCCCGAACCACCAGTGCCTGTTATAGCCATTTACTAGCTTGGGTGTGCTTCTGAATCTCGTCTTAGTGTGTTTGATCCGGCTTCGTCCTTGACTACTCCTGCTCGCTGCCTGAACCGACCTTCTGCCTGTCTGACTTCGTTTCTGCTTAACCCCTTGGATACCGCGCTTCTGTGATCACCCGGTCTTGACCCTTGCCAGTCCCGACTACTCTTGCCTTGCCCCTTGGTTTTGACGTTTACAGACTTTGGTGCTTGAACTCCTGATTTGGGATACCCCGCAGTTCATCCGTCTTTATCGTAAGCCAGCAATCTTTGCGCCAGTAAGACCTGGGGGCAACCGAGTCTGGAGAGGCATAACCCGTGTCTCCATCAAGCGGGGGCTTGTCTATAGGCACCAGAGGCGGTGGAGATTGGGGATTGTTGGCTCACGAGAGAAGGGTGTCCAGCGGTCCCTGACAGTATAACAGGCCAGAACTATGGACCAAATTTTGGAGCAGGTGCAGGCCTTGACTGCGGCTGTTGAGCACCTGGCTCATCGAGTGGAGGCCCAGGAGAACCGTCCAACTCCTATCAACCCAGTCCCTCTGGGGGCACCGGCCGCCCATCCTGTGGAACCCAAGATCCCACTCCCCGATAAGTTCACTGGGGACAGAAGCAAGTTTTCCAACTTTCGGGATGCCTGCAAACTTTATTTTCAACTCCTCCCACACTCCTCTGGCTCCCAAGAACAACGTGTGGGCCTGGTCATCTCCCTCCTGCAAGGGGACACACAGTCCTGGGCATTCGGCCTGTCACCTCAGGACCCAGCACGGCAATCGGTCGATGTGTTTTTTTCAGCTATGGAAATTCTTTATGATGACCCAGATAGGGGTGCCACTGCTGATGCCAAACTGCGTTCCTTGCGACAGGGTCGCCGGCAGGCCGAGGAGTATTGTTCCGAATTCCGTAGGTGGGCTGTGGACTCTCGGTGGAATGACCCTGCCCTGTGTGGTCAATTCCGGTTGGGCCTATCTGACGCCATTAAGGACATTTTTGTGACTCACCCTGTACCTCAGTCTTTGGACGAAACCATGCAACTCGCTATCCGAATCGACCGGCGTTTACGGGAGAGACGCCTTGAAAGAGGGGCGCATCCCGATACCAGCTGGAAAGCTGGAGCTCCAGCCCCTTTACCAGTCGAGGAACCTATGCAGCTGGGAGCTACCAAGCTTTCTGAGGCTGAGAGGCGTCGGCGATTGACAGAAGGACTGTGTCTCTACTGTGGGGGGACCGGCCACCTGGTCAGAGTCTGCCCCAAGAAGCAGCCGGGAAACTTCAGAGCCTAGGTGGGGTCGAGGGAACCCACCTAGGCTGCAAGGTATTTCCTCAGATTTATTCCCAGTTTATGGTCCCAGTCCAGATTAAAGTGGACCTTGAATTTAAAAATTTGGAGGCCCTTCTTGATTGTGGGGCTGCAGGGAATTTTCTTGACTTAGAGCTAGCTCAAAGTTTGAAGATTCCGCTCCAACCTCTGTCTAAGGTTATCCGGGTTTTAGCCATTGATGACACACCTATTGCGGGGGGCCTCATACACTTTAAGACCCCACCAGTGTTTCTTAGAGTGGGAGCAGGGCATTCTGAATGGATTTGCTTTTTTGTCTTAAAAATGCCCTTAACTCCATTAGTACTCGGGTTGCCTTGGTTACAAAAGCATAACCCTCAGATTGACTGGGCTGCGAGGCAGATTACTAAATGGGGCCCGTCATGTTTCCAGTCCTGTTTGGAAGTCCCGGTGCGTGCCACACAGCTACTCCCCGATGGGGTTCCAGGCCCTTATCATGATTTTCTCGATGTATTTTCGGAAAAAGCGGCAGATGTTCTTCCGCCTCATAGGTCCTTTGACTGCCCCATAGAACTTCTTCCGGGGACTATGCCACCCAGGGGAAAAATCTATAATTTGACCCGGGCGGAAAGCAAAGCTATGAAAGATTACATAGCTGAGAATTTACAGAAGGGGTTCATCCGGGCATCCACTTCTCCGGCTGGGGCGGGTTTGTTCTTTGTTGAAAAAAAAGATCGGGGGCTCCGCCCCTGTATAGATTACCGGGGTTTGAATAAAATAACCATTAAAAATAAATACCCTCTTCCTCTGATTGATGGGTTATTTACACAGATCATCGGGGCCCAAGTCTATACCAAGTTGGATCTACGGGGGGCCTATAACTTGATAAGGATCCGTCAGGGTGATGAATGGAAGACCACCTTCAACACCAAAGATGGGCATTACGAGTACCTTGTGATGCCCTTTGGTTTGTGTAACGCCCCGGCCGTCTTCCAGGACTTTGTAAACGAAATTTTTAGAGAGTATTTGGGTCGCTTTGTAGTAGTGTACCTCGATGATATTTTGATTTTTTCTTCCTCTTTAATGGAACATCGTGAACATGTTCGCCTTGTCTTACAAAAATTAAGAGAGAATTGCTTATACACTAAACTCAAGAAATGTGTATTCGAGGTTCCTGAGGTCCCTTTTTTAGGGTATATAATTTCTAACACTGGGTTATCTATGGATCAGGCTAAGGTCAAAGCTGTACTTGAGTGGGAGCAACCTAGAGATTTAACCCTTTAAGTGCCAGCCTACCTGGAGTTTTTGTCACACTCTGTTGCCGGACCATTTTGCACTATTTTGCGCTCCCCATGTTCAAATGTGATTTTTGAAGGGATTTCCAGGGATTTCCCAGGAAAATGATATATTGTTTTTTTCAGCAGAGTCTGGGCTTTAACAAGAAATGTCTTGTTTGTCATTTTTTAGGTGTATTCTCAATATTTTTGGGTGAAATATGTGCAAAAAAAAAAAAAATGTAAGTTTGTCAATAAAATCTTATTGCGTGGGAAATCCCAATTTCTCCCGGTTACAGCGGTACCACATATGTATAGGTAGACACCCTTTCCTGCCCAGGAGACTCCCCCAAACTGAAACAGCGCTTTAGGGGATTTTCAGATAAAATACAACTGTGCTACGCAATATGCGCACCTTGCAGTTTTTCCAGAAAAACAACCCTTTACATTTGAAATACCCCCAACAAACTATATATTCTCTGGAAGTACACACCTCAGGCTTTCTAGGCGTACCAGGCTTGTTGATGTGGCCATAGTTTTCTGGAAGTAATCCCTCAATGGATTCTTTGGTTGCAAAGAGTTTCCCTAAAAAAAGGATAAAAAAGCAGAACCAAAGCCACATTTTCCTAAAAAAACTATATACAAACAAGAAAAAACAAGTTTAATCTGAAAACGCAACATCCCCCGAACAGAACAATACCCAACATGCATAGCTACTGTCAAGGGAAGAGTTGCCAAACACCCCAAAGTAAAGCATGTGCGTAACGGTAATTTTACTTGAAAATTTCAGCTCTGCAGACAAAGTGCGCACCTTGCGATTTTTCAACCAAAACAACCCTTGACATTTGGAATATCCCCCATAAACCATATATTCCCTGAAAGTACACACATTAAGCTTTCTAAGGGTACCCCGCCTGTTCTAGTGGGCTCATCTTTCTGGAATTATTACCTCAAAGAATTCTTTGGTTGCGCAGGGTTTCCCTAAAAAATGTATAAAAAAGCTGAATATAAAACACCTTTTCCTAAAATATAAATATGCAAACCAGAAAAAACAAGCTAAGTCTGAAAGAGCAAGGTCCCCCAAACAGAACAATACCCAACATGCATAGGTACTATTAACCGTTTTAATTGCCAGCCTACTTGAGATTTTGTCACCCTCTGTTGACAGGCCATTTTTCCCCATTTTGCGTCATGTTTTGCGCCATGTTTTGCACCATTTTTGCTGGAACTTTCAGGAAAATTATATATATATTTTTTTGCAGCAGAGTTTAGGCTTTAACACGAAATGTCTTGTTTGTAATTTTTTTTTTTTTTTTTTACAATATTATTAAGTAAAAATAATAAAAAAATAAATAAAATTTTTTTTTTGAAAATTGACTCCTTTATTTTAAATAAAAAATGTATTTTATTAAGGAAAATCATATTGCATGTGAAAGCCCCATTTCTACCGATTAGAACGGTACCACATATTTATCGGTAGCCCCCTGTTCCTGCCCAGGAGACCCCTCTAACTGAAACAAGTATTTTATAACATTCACAAAAAAAATACAACTACCATCCACACTACAAAGGGTTAAATCGAGAAAAAAAATGATATAGGGTCCCCCCTCCCAGGGGAGGGAGACCCCATTTTTTTTTTTTTTTTTAAGGGTTAAAAACCCTTAAAAATCAAAAAAAAAAATTGACGTGGGGTCCCCCTTACCCAAAGTAACCAGCCCGGGACCAGCTATGGGGGCTTGTAGGCACAGAGTGGGGGGGCCAGCTTTTGTGGCCCCCCCACCCTGCAGCCTACGAGCCCACATAGCCTATGTGGGCCCGGGCTCTTCTGCCCCCCCCTGGCCTTTGGGGAGGCAGGTAATGGGGGTGCCGGGGGTTATTGGCAAGCCACCCGCTAGCGCAGGTGGCTTGCCATCCCCCCAGCCTTGTGAACTGGTATAGGGGTCATGGACCCCTTACCAGTTCACAAGGGGTTAAAAGTAAATAATCACACAGACACAAGCAGAGAAAAAAATATTTTATTAATTTTTTTTTTTTTTTACACTGTACTCACCTCCCATCCATCCTGGAGCACTCTGTCCCTCGGCAATCACTGGCTTCTGCTCACTTGCTAGAAGCCTTTTATAGCTGCTGGATGACAGAACACAAAGGGTTAATCAAAAAAAAAATGACATAGGGTCCCCCCAGCCTTGTGAACTGGTAAGGGGTCCATGACACCTATACCAGTTCACAAGGCTGGGGGTTAAAAGTAAATAAGACACAGACACAAGAAAAAAAAATCTTTATTTTTCTTTTTTTACACTGTACTCACCTCCGATCCGACGTCCCTCGCCGCTGTCTGGCCCGCGCCGCTGTCACTGATAGATGCCGGTGGTGATCGGCGCAGGGCGGGTGACAGGCGAGGGGGCTCCGATCGGAGCCTCCTCGGCTGACACCCGCCCTGCTCCGATCACCACCGGCATCTGACAGATGCCGGAGCTCGGAGGGGGTATAGGAGGAGCGGGATGACGTCATCCCGCTCCTCCCACAATGGGCGGAGCTAAGCGGCTGCAGCCATCGCCGCCATTACAAGAGGTGAGGACCCGGAAGAGGGTCCTCACCTGAAGACTGCGCAGCCCAGGGGTGGGGATCGGACCCCCCCCTGGTGAAGAGGAGACTTGATAGAAGGCTCGGGCGCGGAGGTGAGTAAATGACAGTTTGTTTGTTTTTTTTTTTTTTACAGCGCCGATGTCAGCGCTGGAAACGGGGGGGGTGGCTGGTTTTGGGCCCCCTCCTGAAGACGGAGGATGACGGGGGGCGATCGGATGCCCCCCGCAGGAAGAGGGGACCCCAAGCTTCACGGGGATACCAGAGGTAAGTGGGTTTTTTTTTCTATTTTTTAACTGTTTGGGGGAAATGCCAGGCACGTAGTTTCTACGTGCTTGGCACTTAACGGTAGGAGAAGCAACCACGTAGAAACTACGTGCTTGGCATTTAAAGGGTTAAAGGGGCTACAAAGATTCCTGGGATTCGCCAACTTTTATAGGAGATTTATTAAGAACTTCTCCACCCTAATAGAACCTCTCACAGATCTCACCAAGAAGGGGAGCTTCCCATCACCCTGGCCGGAACGATCCTTTCAAGCCTTTAGAAAGTTAAAAGAAGTCTTTAGCTCTGCTCCAGTATTAGTTCACCCAGAATGTCAACGAGCTTTTATAGTCGAAGTTGACGCTTCCGAGCTTGGCGTTGGGGCAGTTCTCTCGCAGTACAGCGGTTCCCCGGAACGACTTCACCCTTGTGCTTTTTTCTCGAAAAAATTCAATCCCGCTGAGCGGAATTATGACATTGGGAATCGGGAGCTCTTGGCGGTTAAACTAGCCTTTCAAGAATGGAGACACTGGTTAGAAGGGGCCCAGTTCCCTGTTACGGTCTTCACGGACCATAAAAATTTAGAATATATTCAGTCTGCAAAGAGGTTAACCCCTAGGCAAGCTCGGTGGTCCCTGTTCTTTTCCCGATTTAACTTTACAATTACTTACAAACCGGGGTCAAAGAACGTAAAAGCTGATGCCTTGTCTCAAAGCTTTTCCACGACTAACTTACCTGAGGGGAAGAATTTGCCCATACTGCCACAACACATGGTGGTAGCTGTGATTCAGCCGAACCTCTCTGACCTGAATCAGTTTCAGTCTGAATCTCCGCCTGGTAAACCGGCTCATGTCCAGTTTGTACCTGCGTCACATCGTTTGGCCATCCTACAGCAATTTCATGCCTCTAAAACTGTAGGCCATCCTGGAGTTAAGAAAACCATTTCCATGTTGTCACGTCATGTTTGGTGGCCCTCTATTAAAAAAGATTCTCAGGATTATGTTCGAGCCTGTAAGATTTGTGCCCGGAGTAAAACCCCTAGACATTCTCCTGAAGGTTCACTGTTGCCCTTATCCATTCCTTCCCGACCATGGACACACCTTGCCATGGATTTCATCACCGATCTTCCATCATCGCAGGGGTTTACCGTCATCTGGGTGGTGGTAGATCGGTTCAGTAAGATGGCACACTTTATCCCGTTAAAAAAGTTACCAACCGCTCAAGACCTTGCACAACATTTTTTAACACACATATTCAGACTCCATGGAATCCCGGAGGATGTGGTCTCTGACAGGGGGGTACAGTTTGTCTCTCAGTTTTGGAGGGCATTTTGTGCCAGGTTGGGGTTCTCTGTCTCTCTGTCCTCTGCATTTCATCCCCAATCAAATGGACAGACAGAGAGAACCAACCAATCATTGGAGCAGTACCTTCGATGTTTTGTTTCCGATGTCCAGACAGATTGGTTACTGTACCTTCCGTTTGCAGAGTTTGCTTTAAATAATGCCACCCATACTTCCACAGGGGTTTCCCCGTTTCGCTGTGTCTTCGGTAGGGACCTCAAGTTTTCTGCTTTGTCCGAAGAACCCTCTAGTGTGCCCTCGCTTGAGGAATGGTTGTCCCAATGGCCGGACTTATGGGCAAAGATCCAGCAAAACTTGACCAGGGCTGTCGGCCAGCAGAAAACTTTTGCCGATCACGGTCGGTCTAGTGACCCTGATTATGAGGTGGGGGAGTTAGTTTGGCTTTCCACCAAAAATTTGGCATTACGTCAACCCTCTGCCAAGCTAGGTCCAAGGTTTATTGGCCCTTTTCCTATACTACGGAAGATTAATCGAGAAAATTATCGCCTTGATCTCCCGCCCTCCATGAAAATTTGCAATTCTTTTCATGTTTCCCTTTTAAAATCTGCCAAGGGTATTGAGCCAGATACTTCCCCTGCTGCCATCCTGGTAGACGGGCAGCAAGAATTTGAGGTAGCCCGGATATTGGACTCACGTTTCTTCCGAAACTCTCTCCAGTACCTAGTAGATTGGAAGGGATACGGTCCAGAAGAGAGGTCTTGGGTCCCGGCCAGAGATGTCCACGCGGGGAGGTTGGTTAGGAAGTTTCACAGAGAGAACCCTCAGAAACCCAGCTTGGAGGGTCCAGAGGCCCCTCCTCAAGGGGGGGGGTAATGTAAGGAACTTACCTGGGAGTCTGTCCCGCGGTGCCTCCACACGCTCACTGGTGGCGCGGCCCCTCCGGCGGCGGGCGCACCGGCAGCCGACGGCCGTGCACGTTCCCTTTATGTCCCCCGGCGGCGCTGCTCCCAGCGCATTTAAAAGGACCAATCCTGACCCAGGAATCCTCTGCTCTGGGGAGTTCAGGGAAATGACAGCCTGACTGGCCAGGGCGGTCCAGTCCCTGGAGTTTCTCCTATCAGGGGTGAGATCGTGTGTTGCACCAATCAGCACATTCCCCTTCCCATTGGTCAGTCACCATTTAAATATTTTCCCGCCCAAACCACCAGTGCCTGTTATAGCCATTTACTAGCTTGGGTGTGCTTCTGAATCTCGTCTTAGTGTGTTTGATCCGGCTTCATCCTTGACTACTCCTGCTCGCTGCCTGAACCGACCTTCTGCCTGTCTGACTTCGTTTCTGCTTAACCCCTTGGATACCGCGCTTCTGTGATCACCCGGCCTTGACCCTTGCCAGTCCCGACTACTCTTGCCTTGCCCCTTGGTTTTGACGTTTACAGACTTTGGTGCATGAACTCCTGATTTGGGATACCCCGCAGTTCATCCGTCTTTATCGTAAGCCAGCAATCTTTGCGCCAGTAAGACCTGGGGGCAACCGAGTCTGGAGAGGCATAACCCGTGTCTCCAGCAAGCGGGGGCTTGTCTATAGGCACAAGAGGCGGTGGAGATTGGGGATTGTTGGCTCATGAGAGAAGGGTGTCCAGCGGTCCCTGACACTGGAGTTGCCAGCAGCAGCAGCAGGAGCCCAAACTTCGGCTGAAAGACACACTGGAGTTGGCAGCAGCAGCAGGAGCCCAAACATTGGCTGAAAGATACACTGGAGTTGCCAGCAGGAGCCCCAAAATTGACCTAAAGACACACTGGAGTTGGCAGCAGCAGCAGCAGGAGCTCAGGAATTGGCCTAAAGACACACTGGAGTTGGCAGCAGCAGCAGGAGCCCAAAACTTGGCTAAAAGACACACTGGAGTTGGCAGCAGCAGCAGCAGGAGCCCAAACATTGGCTGAAACAGACACTGGAGTTGCCAGCAGGAGCCCAAAAATTGGCCTAAAGACACACTGGAGTTGGCAGCAGCAGCAGCTCAGAAATTGGCCTAAAGACACACTGGAGTTGCCAGCAGCAGCAACAGGAGCCCAAACATTGGCTGAAAGAGAAACTGGAGTTGGCAGCAGCAGCAGGACCCAAACATTGGCTGAAAGAGACCCTGGAGTAGCCAGCAGTAGTCCCAAAATTGGCCTAAAGACACAACCTGGAGTTGGCAGCAGCAGCAGCAGGAGCCCAAATATTGGCCCAAAGACACGCTGGAGTTGGCAGCAGTAGCAGCAGGAGCCCAAAAATTGGCCTAAAGACACACTGGAGTTGCCAGCAGCAGCAGCAGGAGCCCAAACATTGGCTGAAAGAGACACTGGAGTTGGCAGCAGCAGCAGCAGGAGCCCAAACATTGCTTGAAAGAGACACTGGAGTTGCCAGCAGGAGCCCAAAAATTGGCCTAAAGACACACTGGAGTTGGCAGCAGCAGCAGCAGGAGCCCAAACGTTGCTTGAAAGAGACACTGGAGTTGGCAGCAGGAGCCCAAAAATTGGCCTAAAGACACACTGGAGTTGGCAGTAGCAGCAGCAGGAGCCCAAACATTGGCTGAAAGAGACACTGGAGTTGGCAGCAGCAGCAGCAGGAGCCCAAACATTGCTTGAAAGAGACACTGGAGTTGCCAGCAGGAGCCCAAACATTGGCTTAACGACACACACTGGAGTTGGCAGCAGCAGCAGGAGCCCAAACATTGCTTGAAATAGACACTGGAGTTGGCAGCAGGAGCCCAAACATTGGCCTAAAGACACACTGGAGTTTGCAGCAGCAGCAGCAGCAGGAGCCCAAACATTGGCTGAAAGAGACACTGGAGTTGGCAGCAGGAGCCCAAAAATTGGCCTAAAGACACACTGGAGTTGGCAGTAGCAGCAGCAGGAGCCCAAACATTGGCTGAAAGAGACACTGGAGTTGGCAGCAGGAGCCCAAAAACTGGCCTAAAGACACACCCTGGAGTTGGCAGCAGCAGCAGCAGGAGCCCAAACATTGGCCAAAAGACACACTGGGGTTGCCAGCAGCAGCAGCAGCAGCCCAAACATTGGCAGAAAGAGACACTGGAGTTGGCAGAAGGAGCCCAAAAATTGGCCTAAAGACACACTGGAGTTGGCAGCAGCAGCAGGAGCCCAAACATTGGCCTGAAGACACACTGGGGTTGCCAGGAGCAGCAGGAGGCCAAACATTGGCTGAAAGAGACACTGGAGTTGGCAGCAGGAGCCCAAAATTGGCCTAAAGACACACCCTGGAGTTGGCAGCAGCAGGAGCCCAAAAATTGGCCTAAAGACACACTGGAGTTGGCAGCAGGAGCAGCAGGAGCCCAACAATTGGCTGAAAGAGACACTGGAATTGGCAGAAGAACCCAAACATTGACTGATAGACACGCCCTGGAGTTGGCAGCGGCAGGAACACAAAAATTGTCTGAAAGGCATACCCTGAAGTTGGCATCAGCAGGAACCCAAAAATTGGCTCAAAGGCACACCCTGAAGTTGGCATCAGCAGGAACCCAAAAATTGTCTGAAAGGCATACCCTGAAGTTGGCATCAGCAGGAGCCCTAAAAAATTGCCTAAAGACATAAATATGTTTTCCATCATTTGGAAAGTGTAAAACGTGGCACCATGCTGAGTCTAGTCGCATGCATCAGCCATTGGTGGGTGGAAGTCCTGGCTGATCCATCCCTGATTCATTTTCACAAAGGTGAGTCTCTCCACATTTTTAGTTGACAGACGAGTTCTCCTCGGCATTACTATGGCCCCCGCCACACAAAACACCCGCACAGATGGCACGCTACTGGCCGGGCAGGACAGCTTTTCCAGGGCAAACTCTGCTAGTTGCGGCCACAAGTCAAGTTTGGCTGCCCAGAAGTTGAGTGGATACTCAAGGTGTGTTGGCATGGTCATGTCAAGGTATGACACGACCTGCTGGTTCAGGTCCTGCTCCAGGTCTTCGTGCTGCTCATGAGTAGCCTCACTATGCGGGTGAAGAAAGCTACTCATTAGCGACTGTAGACTCAGGTTGCTGGTGATGGAGCTGCTCCTGCTGCTCCTGCCCCCCTCCACAGCAGCTATGGCAGTGGAAGGTGAGCGCAGAGGGCCCCCCGAATCAGACCTGCGAGAGTATGGACGATGGCGAAGATAGTATCGGCCAACTGACTACGTAGGATGTCTCTGTAGTAGGCCAGTTTGTCCTCCCTCTCAGTGGGTGTAAAAAATGCCCCCATTTTTTGCTGGTAGCGAGGGTCCAATAAGGTGGAGAGCCAGAAGTCATCCCGCTGAAAAATCGAACCAACTCTGGGGTCACTACGAAAGCACGTGAGCATGCTTCGTGCCATTTGTGCAAGTGACTCGGAGGGACTACCTGTCTCCATCTCCACTGCATACTGCCACGGTGTGTCTGGGTCCTCTGTCTCGCCTTCCTCACAACCCTCTAGCTCCTCTGGCTGCTCCTGCTCCTCCTCCCCTGTCAGCTGACTAGATAAACCAGCCATTTCGCCAAGCCTAAACTGTGCTTCACTGTGCCACTCCTCCTCCAGTTCAGCTCCAACGGCGTTCATGTGGCCGTAAGATGTAGACGCCATGTCTCCAGTGCCCTGTCCAGCCATGGTTTCCAACATGTTTTGTAGTACATGAAGCAGTGGAATCACGTCGTTCATCCCGAAATCCTGGCGACTGACAAATAAAGTGGCTTCCTCAAAGGGCCTGAGCAAACGGCAGGTGTCACCTATGAGCTGCCACTGGTTGACATTGAAGTTACACAGGGGAGTCCCCCTATCCGCTTGGATCATCAGGAAATCCGTGATGGCTTTTCTCTGTTCATATAATCGGTCCAACATGTGAAGGGTGGAATTCCAACGGGTGGAAACATCGCAAATCAGACTATGTTGGGGGCTACCGTTCTGACGCTGTAGCTCAAGAAGGGTGTGTTTGGCGGTGTATGAGTGGCTGAAGTGCATGCAAAGTTTCCTTGAAGCTGTTAGGATGTCTTGCAGATGGGGGGAACACTTCAAAAACCGCTTGACAACCAGATTGAAGATGTGAGCCATGCAGGGAGCATGGGTCAGGCATCCTTGGCGCAGCGCAGACAAAATGTTCTTCCCATTGTCGGTAACCATGATTCCCATTTTAAGTTTTCTTGGAGTAAGCCATGTTTGGTTTTCGTGAGGAACAAATTTAAGCAGTTCCTCCCCTGTGTGACGTTCGCCAAGACAAACCATGTGAAGCACAGCGTGACACCTCCGTACCCTGCACACATGGTAGACTGGAGGGGCACTGAGACTTGAGCCTACAGTGGAGGGTGAGGAGATGGCGGAGGATGAGGAGGCCGAGTCGCACGGTGTCACAGGCACAACGGCCAGGGAGTGCAGAGGCCGAAGCGGCGTGACCTGTCCAAGTTTCTGCTGCTGCAAAGGAACCACATTCAGCCAGTGGGCCGTAAATGACATGTACTGTCCCTGACCGTAGTTACAGCTCCAGACGTCGGCACTGCCATGCACTTTGCTACACACCGACAGGCTCAAGGACTGGCCCACCTTCTGTTCAACAAAATTGTGCAGCACTGGTACTGCCTTCTTGGCAAAGAAATGACGGCAGAGGCACGCCGCTTCGGCCTCTGCACTCCCTAGCCGTTGTGCCTGTGACACCGTGCGACTCGGCCTCCTCATCCTCCGCCATCTCCTCACCCTCCACTGCTCCTCGGCTCGGCACAAGCCATCAGTTCTCTGAAAGGTGCAGGGTTCACCACCTGAAAAGGGAGCGACTGCAGCACCAGCAACTTGGACAGGAGCACATTCAGTTTCTGCGCCGTAGGATGAGTGGGCGCATACTGCTGTCTCTTGGACATGGCTTCGCTGATGGATTGCTGGCAGGATGCATGACTTGGAGGAGGAGGAGCAGGAGCATGTGGAGCGACAGAGGATGGGTATGACGCACAGCTGCCTTCGGCTGAGGTGCTGGAGCCTTGGCTGGCAGAAATTGGGAGCGGCGTGCCACTTGGTGAGGAAGTAGCCTGGACCACCTCTTCAGAGCTTCAGTTCTCCCAGGCCGCTTTATGGTGATGCAGCATATGTTGACGCAGGACCATGGTGCCAACATTTGGGCCCTGGCCATGCTTCACCTTCTGCCTACACATCTTGCATGTGGCCATGTTACCCTCCTGCGGATGCTTGATGGAAATCTGCCACACTGCCGAGTAGCTAATTTTCCCACCAACAACCCACACTGATTCACTGCTACTGCCGCCAACTCCAGGAACACCTACTTCACTACCTCCCGAGAAGGTAGCCTGCCGTGCAGCAAGTGATCTACCCCAGCCCCGGCCCCATTTGGCTCCAGACTTTACAATTCTGCCCCCATGCTGACTGCCAACCATGCTGCTAACACCTTGCTGCCTCAGATGAGGACTCCGGGGCAACCTGCGCTCCTCTTCTCCTGATGATGATGATGATGATGAAGTCCCTTCTGCACCCGGCTCCCAAGTGCGATTGGCTTCATCATCAACGAGTTGTGTCTGCACGTCACTGATGTTCTCGGTTTCTGGTGTCTGGAGCCGGAGCTGGAACGCTCGCCACACCACCTACCACGCCACATCACTATTTGTCTGCCTAGCTTAAGAACCCACCTCCATTTCTTGGCTGGGCAGTAGCTGCTGATTGCCCTCACTAAAGAGTGGAGCTGAACCCAAAGCATAGGATACGTCGCTGGGGTAGGGAACGGCGTAGGACAGAGGCAATGGGAGGACAGGGACTGCTCTCGGGCCATGCCAACTCAGGGTTGTGTCAAATGTAACTTGGAACCTACTGACTGTAGACTGGGGGTGTCAGATGTAACTTGTGATGTGGATGACCGCGTTAACCAATCTACGACGGCAGATGGGTTACTGGTGGAGACACGACCGCTAGCAGATACTGGCAGATCAGGTCTCTCACCATGACTCCTGCTGCCACTCACCCCTAGTCTGCTGCAACCTCTGCCTGCTTAATCTAGGCCTCTGCCACTCCTCTGTAAACATCCTGGGACTTGTCTGCCTGACATTTTTATGTATTTGAAATGCGCACTTTAAAAATGTGTTTACTTAAAAATACAGAAGGTAAATAAACTGAGTAACTGCTTCTGTGTAACAGGTACTATGAAAATTGGCAATATGGGATGCCCAGTGGGCAGGGGTTTTTACAGCAGACACAAAAACAATTACAACTGTGCTCTAGTTAGATGAAATCTGCTTTCAGAGCTGCTTGTGTGTAACAGATAGGGTTAAATGTGCTAATATGGAATGCCCAGTGGGCAGGGGTTTTTACAGCAGACACAATAACAATTCAAACTGTAATCTAGTTAGAAGAAATCCCCTTTAACAGCTGCTTGAGTGTAAAAGATAGGGTTAAATGTGCTAATATGGGATGCCCAGTGGCCTGGGGGTTTTACAGCAGACACAAAAACAATTAAAACTTTAATCTAGTTAGAAGAAATCCCCTTTAACAGCTGCTTGTGTGTAACAGATAGGGTCAAATGTGCTAATATGGGATGCCCTGCTGGCAGGGGTTTTTACAGCAAACACAAAAACACTTAAAACTGTAATCTAGTTAGAAGAAATCCCCTTTAACAGCTGCTTGTGTGTAACAGATAGGGTCAAATGTGCTAATATGGGATGCCCATTGGCCTGGGGTTTTTACAGACACAAAAACAATTAAAACTGTGCTCTAGTTAGATGAAATCCGCTTTCAGAGCTGCTTGTGTGTAACAGATAGGGTCAAATGTGCTGATATGGGATGCCCAGTGGCCTGGGGTTTTTACAGCAGACACAAAAACAATTCAAACTGTGCTCTAGTTAGAAGAAATCCGCTTTAACACCTGCTTGTGTGTAACAGATAGGGTCAAATGTGCTAATATGGGATGCCCTGTGGGCAGGGGTTTTTACAGCAGACACAAAAACAATTTAAACTGTAATCTAGTTAGAAGAAATCCCCTTTAACAGCTGCTTGTGTGTAACAGATAGGGTCAAATGTGCTAATATGGAATGCCCTGTGGGCAGGGGATTTTACAGCAGACACAAAAGCAATTAAAACTGTAATCTAGTTAGAAGAACAGCTGCTTGTGTGTAACAGATAGGGTCAAATGTGCTAATATGGGATGCCCTGTTGGCAGGGTCTTTTACAGCAGACACAAAAACAATTCAACCTTTGCTCTCGTTAGAAGAAATTCACTTTAAGAGCTGCTTGTGTGTAACAGATAGGGTCAAATGTGCTAATATGGGATGCCCTGTGGGCAGGGTTTTTTACAGCAGACACAAAAACAATTAAAACTGTAATCTATTTAGAAGAAACCCCCTTTAACAGCTGCTTGTGTGTAACAGATAGGGTCAAATGTGCTAATATGGGATGCCCTGTGGGCAGGGTTTTTTACAGCAGACACAAAAACAATTAAAACTGTAATCTAGTTAGAAGAAACCCCCTTTAACAGCTGCTTGTGTGTAACAGATAGGGTCAAATGTGCTAATATGGGATGCCCTGTGGGCAGGGGTTTTTACAGCAGACACAAAAACAATTAAAACTGTAATCTAGTTAGAAAAAATCCCCTTTAACAGCTGCTTGTGTGTAACAGATAGGGTCAAATGTGCTAATATGGGATGCCCAGTGGCCTGGGGTTTTTACAACAGACACAAAAACAATTCAAACTGTGCTCTAGTTAGAAGAAATCCGCGTTAACACCTGCTTGTGTGTAACAAAAAGGGTCAAATGTGCTAATACGGGATGCCCTGTGGGCAGGGGTTTTTACAGCAGACACAAAAACAATTAAAACTGTAATCTAGTTAGAAGAAATCCCATTTAACAGCTGCTTGTGTGTAACAAAAAGGGTCAAATGTGCTAATACGGGATGCCCTGTGGGCAGGGGTTTTTACAGCAGACACAAAAACAATTAAAACTGAAATCTAGTTAGAAGAAATCCCATTTAACAGCTGCTTGTGTGTAACAGATAGGGTCAAATGTGCTAATATGGGATGCCCTGTGGGCAGGGGTTTTTACAGCAGACATAAAACCAATTCAAACTGTGCTCTAGTTAGAAAAAATCCACTTTAACAACTGCTTGTGCGTAACAGATAGGGTCAAATGTGCTAATATGGGATGCCCTGTGGGCAGGGGTTTTTACAGCAGACACAAAAACAATTAAAACTGTAATCTAGTTAGAAGAAATCCCCTTTAACAGCTGCTTGTGTGTAACAGATAGGGTCAAATGTGCTAATATGGGATGCCCTGCTGGCAGGGGCTTTTACAGCAGACACAAAAACAATTCAACCTGTACTCTAGTTAGAAGAAATCCGCTTTAAGAGCTGCTTGTGTGTAACAGATAGGGTTAAATGTGCCACTGCCAACATGGGATGCATAGTGGCCAGGGGTTTTTACAGCAGAAACAAAAGCAATTTGAAACTGTGATCTGGCTATTAAATGAAATGAAAATAAAAATAAAGCTTTCCCTGTTACTTTCTCTGCTGTCCCTGCCTCGATCTTTCCCTATCTTTCGCTATCTTTCGCTATCTTTCCCTGGTTCTGTCTGGCACTCTGTGGGTCTCCCTGGCTGTCCCTGGCTCTCTGTTAGTCTCTCTCTGGCTCTAAACAGCTCCGTTCTGGCCGCAATACAATGCTGAAATGCGCACAAGCAAGATGGCCGCCGTTTATATAGCACTGTGACGTCACCGGGGTTCCTGGCTGCTGATAGGCTGCCTGTGACCTTCCCATGATACCTTGCCTTAGGGGATATGTCCAGACATGTGCATCCACCATTTTACAATGCCTGTAATTGAAGTAAATGGAGTTTAAAGGAAAAATTCAATCGATCGAATTGCAGGGAAATTTGGATTCATTCAGAATCGAATATTTCCTGAAATTCTGAACGAATTCGGGTTCATCCGGATCGATTTGCTCATCTCTAGAAGAGAACCATAATGTAGTGCAGACACAGCCTTATAATGCTCTCAGAATAGGCAAAGCTTTAAGTACAAACAGTTCTGTCTGTTTGTTCATGTTAACTTCAACCAGTATTTTGCTAATTTGATCAACTGACAGAAGGTGGAATTTTGGGGCGCTCATCATAAAAGGCAATACATTTGTGATTCAGGAGGCCATCATATAGCACACACACATGAATAATACCTGAAGAGAAAGGAGGCTTCTTTTTCATTCCTAAATATATTAGCTGGCTTAAAAGGAAATTTTACTTTCCTTCAGACCTCAGACCAGAACATGACATTGGGTGGGAAACTCCCCTCTAAATACCACCTGCTCTCATGCCATTATTAATTCACCCACAGTACTGGAATTAGAACTCTGGCCATTGGGTGGGGACGGTCTGAGTACAGAGCACTTCTATTGACTTTGTTGGGTGCTTCTGCACATGGGAATTACCAACTAAAGTCAATGGAGGCAGATAAAAGGGAACCTCTGCTTTCATAGTACATACATTGGATGAACGTTAAACTATCATACTTAAAAGGCTCGATTCAGAGACACATTCGTCCTGGCTTCTGTAGCTGTCTGTGAAAGTTTTGGTGGGTGTTTGTAATTTTTTTGCTTTTTTTCGTTCATTTTTCATTCGTACGAACGTTCGAGAATGCGCTTTCGACGAACGGAAGCAAATCGGAACATTTCCGTTAGTTTGGATCATTTTCCAAGCAAAATCGGAAATTTTCCGTTCGTTCACAAAACTTCCGCTGTTGGGATGGGTTTCCGTCTGATTCAGAGAGCTGATTTCCAGCGGATCACCACCCTATAAATCCGTTTCATTTCCGTTCCACTTGTGAGACCTTTGAGGGCTCGGATTGCTATTGTTGAACATGTTTTGTGGCTATGTGGAGGAGTCTGCTCGCCTTTAGCACCAAGGTATTGCATGTATCAGCATGGCCGAGGCCATAAATTGTCTAGCAATGCATACCTGAATTAATACATTTCATGTATGCCTTATAGATGTATTTTAATGCTGACCTAAATTAGTCCTTAGCATGTAAACATTTATTTTTCCACACATCCATATAATTGCTATATTTTTTTTAGACTTATGTCCTTTGTGAATTATATTTGGATTGTTGAACTTGAATCTTAATTTGTTGTAGGAGTTATTGTTTTAGTTGGTTACCTTTGCTTTGTGTAATTATTTTATATTTGGTTGCAGGAATTGCAAGATGTGCCACTCGCCCTTGCTCCTGATGCCCGTTCTTTGCCTGCAGAATGCGGGCCAGAGGTTCTCTAATTGGGCACTATGCAAAACCCGACCCGTGGTGGCAAGGGCCCTCTGGCTTTTGAAGTCCAGATTTAGGTGTTTGGACCGTACGGGGGGGGGGGGGGGGGCACTGCAGTATGACCCCAGCAAGGTTATACCAAAATTTTAATTTACGTTTTTTAACAGGGACCACACGTGCCAGAGTGGCACAACTGAGTGTCAGGGTCCTTCAGTTGGTGGGCGAGATGCAGGAGCTGCGCAACGCGTTGGGGACCACAGATGAAGAATAATGTTCAGTGGCCTGCCATTGCTATGTATTTTGTTTTTTATAGTTGTAAAAATTTGAAATTTTCAAATTTTTTATTAATTTTATATTTTATGATGGTATATAAAAAAAAAATTTACATTGTCATTTCATTTACAAAATACATTAACACAAAACTAATGGGCCCAGAAATATTTAAAGATGAATATTCACATGACTGAGAAGTGATTTGGGCAAGTGTTAGGGGGCTAAAATGGAAGAAGAACCTAACCGAGAAGTGGTTTGGGTGAGCTTTAAGGGTCCAAAAGGGAAGATGAAGGATAGTGTTAAGTGATTTAGCTAAACATTGTAGTAGAAGTGAGGGTGGCAAATATGTAGGCAAGCACTTTAATGAGTTAAGTTTGTAGTGCGCAGGCGCAAGATCGTAAGGATTCCGTCTGGACGATTATTTTTTGTAAAATGGAAACAGAATCTATCGGGAAACGTAAAGGATTCGTTGGAGGATACGATGGGAAAAGGGCAAAAACGAAAGCCTACGTTGTAACATGTGGAAATGAAGCGGAAAAGTCTGGATGGAAAATGACATCCTCGTAATTCGTAATCTGCCGTACGAACGGACGGAAACTTTACACAAGGTTTTCAATGCATGCATAGAACCGCTCATACGAGAACGGAAACATTTCACAAAAAAACAGATCGGCACGAGAACTAAAGTTTTTTTGTGTCTCTCTGAATCGAGCCAAAAGTGCAAGCAGGAATCTGTATATAAGAATAGTGATACTATTTAGCCAACTAATTGTTACAAAATGTTCACTGAATCTAAGCTTAAATTTCAGACTATTTTGCTGCATTAAATATTTAATAAAATAGCAAATAATGAAGATAGGTGAGATGTTACCAAGATGCTACTGATTGCCCTATTCTATCTATTTAACCCTTTCGCTGCCAGCCTACCTGCAGCATTTGCCACTCCCTGTTGCCAGACTGAGTTTGACTGTTTCGCGCTACACATGTTCAACTGTCATTTTTGAAAGGATTTCCAGGGATTTCCCAGGATAATTATATATTGTTTTTTTCAACAGAGTCTGGGCTTTAACATGAAATGTCTTGTTTGTATTTTTTAGGTGTATTCTCAACATTTTTGGGTGAAATGTGTGAAAAAAATTAAAAAAAATATATTTTTTTACAATTTGTCGAGTTTTTTGTAATAAAAAATGTAAGTTTGTCAATAAAATCTTATTGCGTGAGAAACCCCAATTTCTCCCGGTTACAGCGATACCACATATGTATAGGTAGACACCCTTTCCTGCCCAGAAGCCTTTTATAGCTGCTGGATGACAAATGGTTAATTCAAAAAAAAAAATGACATAGGGTCCCCCTTCCCGGGGAGGGAGACCCCATTTTTTTTTGGATTTTTAAGGGTTAAAAACCCTTAAAAATCCAAAAAAAAAAATGACGTGGGGTCCCCCTTACCCAAAGTAACCAGCCCGGGACCAGCTATGGGGGCTTGTAGGCACAGAGTGGGGGGGCCAGCTTTGGTGGCCCCCCACCCTGCAGCCTACGAGCCCACATAGCCTATGTGGGCCCGGGCTCTTCTGCCCCCCCCTGGCCTTTGGGGAGGCAGGTAATGGGGGTGCGGGGGTTAATGGCAAGCCACCCGCTAGGGCAGGTGACTTGCCACCCCCCCAGCCTTGTGAACTGGTATAAGGGGTCTCATGGACCCCTTACCAGCTCACAAAGGGTTAATGTGAAAAAAAAACACCACACAATAATAAAAAGTATTTTATTAGAAAAAAAAAAAATTTTTTTTTACTGTACTTACCTTCGATTGCAAGCTCTTGTCCCTCGCCGCTCAGCTGACAGATGCCGGTGATCGGCATCCAGAGAAGGAGAAGGCAGGAGATCAGAGGATCTCCTGTCACCTCCTTCCAGGGCACCGATCACCGGCATCTGAGAAGCTGAGAAAGCTGAAGCCGGTGATCGGGACCGGGATGACGTCATAAGCCCCGCCCCCAAGGGGGCGGGGCTTAGAGGCAAGATGGCGGCCGCCATCTTGAAGAAGAGAGGAGAGAGCCTCCCAGGCTCTCTCCTGAAGAACGGTAAGTCCTGGGGGGGGATCGGAGGCCCCCCAGGTGAAGAGGAGGGACAGCGGGAGCCAGCGCACACACAGGTAAGTGAATGTCATTTTTATTTTTTTTTTTTTTTTACAGTTAGCAGCTGCTGCTGCAGAAGCGGGGGGGGGGGCGGCCTATTCCGGGGGCTCTCCTGGAGCCATCCGACCCCCCACGGGGGATCGGATGGCACCAAATTAAAGAGGAGACCCGGCCGGATCCAACAAGGGGTCAGGTGAGTATTTTTGATTTTTATTTTTTAAACTAGAAGCGAGGAAAGTCAAGCACGTAACACCTACGGGCTTGGCACTTAAGGCCCAGCCAAGCCAGCACGTAGGTGTTACGTGCTTGGCACCAAAAGGGTTAAGGAATAGTGCTAAATTATTTCCTTTCCTCAAAGGAAAACATTTATGATATTATAAGAAATTTCAGCACATCCTAATAAATGTGCCTAAAGCATGAAACTGTTCCTTCTTGTATAAATTAGTTCAAGTCAGCATGACTTTTATGAACAATCAAATAGCAATTTAAACATGGGTGATATTAGCACATGAGAGAAAGCTTCCCAGATTAGATTATTTAGATCATAAAAGCAACTTGACTTTTTGTTGCCTGGAGGCATTTGAAAGCTGTTGTTTGTAAACTGTAAGTCTAAAATATGTGCTTTTATATTCCGTTTTAATGCAATTAAAATTCAAACTGGCTGAGCACTGAAATTATAATAAATGAACACATAAAAAAAATCTTACTTGTTATAGTCTAACTTGTTAAATACATTGAGCTGTAAAATACTTGCAAGCAATTTAATGTCAGTTCTAAAGAACAAAATCATGCTTTGTATTGAGGTGCCTTAAAGACCACTAACAACATGACTAATGATTGATTTCAAAGACAGCTATCAACAATATAAATGCAAGGTCAAATGAGCTCACACAATGGATTACCTTATTACCATGCAAAATTGATAAACAAATGATTCTTGGTTTTAGCATAAAAATAAAATGCAATATGCAGAGATGGGTTATAGGGTACAAATTGACAAATAAAACCAGAGCCATTTAGTAGATCTTTATTTTACAAAAACATCAAAGGTAACAATAATTATATATATATATTTATATATATTGTGGTAAGGTGCAAGGGGCCGTTATTGACGGCAGGTATGTAGCACCATTGTACCTGGCATTGGTGCAGTAAAGCCGTATAGCTTGTTTTCCAGCATCAGCTGCTGGTGGCAGTTTGCTGCTGATGATTTAGAATAGCCGAAAGGCTAACCTGGGACGGCTTTACTGGGATGGAGTAGAGCAGGGTGGGACTCCATCCCACTACCCAGGTCCGGGTTTTGCGGGCTGTTTAAATAGCCTGGGGAATCAGCTGTGCCCTGTCCTTTGTCTAGAGCTCACATGGGAGTGAGACTCTGTGAGCCTGGCTGAAATCTCCTGGGGAGGCTGTTCATGCGGACCTGAGGCCTATTTGATTGTAAACAGGACCTTTGCTCAAGGACTAAAAGCTGTTTGCCTGACTGTATCATTTATGCTGCGGTTTCCTGAAAAGGTGATGTAACCTGTATGGACATATGCTTTTGTGGATTTTTGTGTGAAATAAACACAGACTTTACTTTGAACTGTTTGCCTCCGCCTCTATACTGCTGACACCCGGTCGCCTACCAGAGCTAATCTCCACATTTGGTGTCGGATGCGGGCACAGCAGTGAGGCCGTTGCTAGGAGCAACCGACGAAAAAGTTTTTGTTTTGTGCATGTCCTATATTAAACCTGACAGGCTGCTACCTGGGACTGCAGACAAAATGGAGGCGGTCGTGAAAGCGCTCTTGGAGGCGAATCGGCAGCAGCAGGAGACCAACCAGCTGTTTTTGCAACATATGATGGCGCAGCAAGCTGCAGGTGCGCCCAAAAGTATTCCTGATGCCCGGAAAGCTGTCCGCTCGGCGCTCACAAAAATGACCCCTTCAGATGACGTTGAGACTTACCTGGTGGTGTTTGAAAAGGTGGCTGCAAGGGAGAAGTTGCCGCATGACCAGTGGGCTGATGTCGTCGCTCCATTTCTGGCGTCTGGACCTCTGCAGGTGTTGTTTGATCTCCCAGAGGACCAAGCCGCTGACTACCTGACTTTGAAGGGTGAGATACTGGCCAGACTGGGGGTGAATGTGTGGGTTCCGGCTCAGCGGGTGCATCAGTGGAGCTACCAGTCGGCAGAGCCCGCCCGACCCCAGTATTATAAACTGCTGCACCTGCTGCAAAAATGGCTGCAGCCGGAGTTGTTAAGCCCCACTGCCGTGTTGGACCGCTTGCTGGCGGACATTTTCTGGAGGGCTTTACCGCACCCTCTTCAGCACTGGGTTGGCCAGGTATCCCCTGACAACGCACTAGGGATGGTGGACCTAGTGGAGCGATATGAGGCCACCAGGAACGTGCAAGGCGGCTCCATAAGGAGGGATTCGGGGAAACCCCAGAGGTCCCCGCCCCAGCTCAGGCGAGTGGCGTCCCCTAAACCCCCTCAGGACCTACCCCCCAAAGTCCCTGCCCAAGTGTTGTGTTGGGGATGTAAGGAGCCGGGACATATCAGAGCCAATTGTCCCCACCAGGGGGAGCCCATGGACGTGAACTTTGGTTACCGCCCTTCCATGTATGCCAGGAGGCTGTGTGCTGCCGATGTCCCTGAGCTTGTGGGGCAAAGTCACCTCTGTCAGGTGAAAGTGGGAGACACCCTGGCTGTGGCCCTTTTGGACTCTGGGAGAATGGTTACCCTGGCAAGACCCGCCTTAGTACTGCCCGATGAGTACACTGGGCAGAAAACCGGGGTTTTGTGCATTCATGGGGACTTGAGAGACTATGCCACAGCACAAGTGTCTCTCACCACCGTCTCCGGCAGCTGGAAACATGAAGTCGCTGTCGCCGCTAAACTCCCGTATGAACTGATTATTGGGAGAGATTTTCCAGGGTTCAGGTCCCTGTGGGCCAAGTTGGCAGTTCCGGAAACCCGCGAGGCGGGTGTGTCCCCAATAGACTGGCCCTACTCAGGGGAGACCCCGGTACCCTGGGAACCGGAATCAGGAGGCACCGGGGAAGAGGTGCCCGCCCCTAAAATGGAAGAGGGGGAGTCAACCCCACTAAATGTTATGGTTGGAGATGTGGAAGAGTTGGCAACAGGTCCAGAGTTGGCAGATCTCCATGTCCCCACAATTAACTTTGGTACCGCTCAACACCAGGACCCGACACTGTCTCGGGCCTGGGAGAATGTTCTTGAGGTGGAAGGTGAACCACAACAGCCAGGGGCGGAGTTACAGTTTCCTCGCTTTGTGGTTCACCAGGAAATGTTGTACTGAGTAAACAAGGTACGTGAAGAGGTGGTGGAACAATTGGTGGTACCCAATCCATATCGCAAGTTGGTGTAGGATTTGGCCCACCAACATGTTCTGGGTGGACACCTAGGCCAGCAGAAAACTCTGGACCGCGTTTTACAACGATTCTACTGGCCCAGTGTGTACAAGGAGGTGGAGATATACTGTGAGCCCTGCCCAACATGTCAGATGACCAGCCCTCAGCCTCATTACCGTGGTCCCTTAGTTCCTCTCCCAGTTATTGAGGTACCCTTTGAGCGGATTGCCATGGATCTAGTGGGTCCAGTGCCAAAATCCGCTAGAGGGCACCAACATATTCTGGTGATCTTGGACTATGCCACGCGGTACCCTGAGGCAGTGCCCCTGCGTCACACCTCTGCCAAGCTCATTGCTAAAGAGCTTATGGAAATGTTTTCCAGAGTAGGTCTGCCTAAAGAGGTCCTGACCGATCAAGGTACCCCGTTTATGTCGAAAGTAATGAAAGAGCTCTGTAAACTGCTGCAGGTGAAACAGTTGCGGACATCCGTTTACCACCCGCAAACAGACGGCCTAGTAGAACGGTGGTCTCCAAGGATGGGAAGAATTGGGACTTGCTGCTGCCCTATCTGGTGTTCGCAGTGCCAGAGGTGCCCCAGGCCTCTACGGGGTTCTCGCCCTTCGAACTCTTATACGGTCGACATCCATGGGGCCTGTTGGATATAGCCAAGGAGGCCTGGGAACAGCAACCCACACCCCACAAAAGTGTGGTAGAGTACGTTACTCACCTACAGGAACGGATAGAGACCGTCTTGCCGCTTGTCAGAGAACACATGGAGGCAGCGCAGCGGGCCCAAAGCAGGATTTATAATCGGCAAGCCAGGGTACGGAACTTTAACCCAGGTGACAGAGTTGTGGTTCTGGTACCCACGGTGGACATTAAATTTCTAGCTAGGTGGCAGGGTCCCTATGAGGTCATTGAAAAAGTTGGGGAAGTGACTTACAAGGTACATCAGCCTGGGCGGAGGAAGCCAGAGCAGGTGTACCATGTAAACCTGTTGAAACTGTGGAAAGACAGGGAGACCCCTGGGGGTGACAGTCCCCGACCAGGTATGGTGGGGGTGGAGCTTCCCATTCCTCGGTCTGTTATTAGAGAAGCAGTAGTCGAGGTGAAAACTGGCAAAACCTCTCCTCTAAACAGACTCAGGAAGCCAGGGAGTTTATTAGCAGAAACACGGACGTGTTTTCAGAACTCCCTGGGCGCACTTCGGTCATCCAACATGATGTTGTCACGGAACCTCAGGTCAAGGTCCGGTTGAGGCCTTACCGGGTACCTGAGTCCCGGCGACAAGCTATCGCGGAGGAAGTGCAGCAAATGCTCCGGTTAGACGTGATTGAAGAATCAAAGAGTGAGTGGGCCAGCCCCATAGTCTTGATTCCCAAGCCCGATGGTACGTTGCGGTTCTGTAACGATTTCCGCAAACTTAATGAAGTTTCCAAGTTTGATGCCTACCCTATGCCCCGGGTAGATGAACTCATTGAGAAGCTAGGCCAAGCCAGGTACTTTTCGGTTTTGGACCTCACAAAAGGGTACTGGCAGGTGCCCTTGACTGAGGCTGCCAAGGAGAAAACAGCCTTTATTACACCAGAGGGACTGTTCCAATACAAGGTATTACCCTTTGGGTTACACGGCGCTCCCGCTACGTTCCAAAGGTTAATGGATATTGTCCTCAGGCCACATCGTCTGTATGCTTCGGCATATCTGGACGATATAATTATCCATAGCACGGATTGGGAAAGTCACCTACCCAAAGTCCAGGCCGTAGTGGATTCCCTCAGGAAGGCTGGGTTGACGGCAAACCCGAAAAAATGTGCTTTAGGCCTAGAAGAAACAAAATACCTGGGCTATGTGATTGGACGAGGAGTGGTCAAGCCCCAGGTGAACAAACTAGAAGCCATCCGTAACTGGCCCCGGCCTAACACCACCCGCCAGGTAAAGTCATTTCTGGGGTTGGTGGGATATTATATGCGGTTCATTCCCAATTTTGCCACCCTAGCGGCACCATTGACAGACCTGTTAAAGGGACGCAAGTCTGTCATGGTGAAGTGGAATGAACAGGCCGAAAAAGCGTTCTCCGCTTTGAAGTCTGCCCTGTGTGTGTCTCCGGTGTTGGTGACACCCGACTTTAAGAGGGAGTTCATAGTGCAGACCGATGCCTCCGAGGTAGGTCTCGGTGCTGTTCTGTCTCAGGAAGTCAACGGGGAGGAGCACCCCGTTGTCTACATGAGTCGCAAATTAACACCCGCGGAGACCCGGTATAGTATAGTGGAGAGGGAGTGTTTGGCCATTAAATGGGCCCTGGAGTCTCTTCGCTACTACTTGCTGGGGAGAAGGTTCCGGCTGATTACGGACCACTCTCCCCTCAAGTGGATGTGCCAGGCTAAGGACAGAAATGCCAGGGTCACCCGATGGTTCTTGTCATTACAAAACTTCAAGTTTACAGTAGAGCACAGAGCGGGACGATTATTGGGTAATGCGGATGCCCTGTCCCGAGCACATTGTTTGGCATGTGTCCACCCCCTCAGGGTTGAACAAAGGGGGGGGGTATGTGGTAAGGTGCAAGGGGCCGTTATTGACGGCAGGTATGTAGCACCAATGTACCTGGCATTGGTGCAGTAAAGCCGTATAGCTTGTTTTCCAGCATCAGCTGCTGGTGGCAGTTTGCTGCTGATGATTTAGAATAGCCGAAAGGCTAACCTGGGACGGCTTTACTGGGATGGAGTGGAGCAGGGTGGGACTCCATCCCACTACCCAGGTCCGGGTTTTGCGGGCTGTTTAAATAGCCTGGGGAATCAGCTGTGCCCTGTCCTTTGTCTAGAGCTCACATGGGAGTGAGACTCTGTGAGCCTGGCTGAAATCTCCTGTGGAGGCTGTTCATGCGGACCTGAGGCCTATTTGATTGTAAACAGGACCTTTGCTCAAGGACTAAAAGCTGTTTGCCTGACTGTATCATTTATGCTGTGGTTTCCTGAAAAGGTGATGTAACCTGTATGGACATATGCTTTTGTGGATTTTTGTGTGAAATAAACACTTTACTTTGAACTGTTTGCCTCCACCTCTATACTGCTGACACCCGGTCGCCTACCAGAGCTAATCTCCACAATATATATAATATATATATATATATATATATATATAATATATATATATATATATATATATAACTCTTTCATGGTTTAAACTTTGTTAGCTCACTAGAAAATCACAAAACTCAATAAAATATAGCATCAGGCGTTTATGGATTTTGCCATGTGTTAGGGTTGTCAGCAGGTTTCCCAAAGTGGATACTGATAAGCCTTTGCAGCTGTTCTTCCAAATAGTGCTCAGTGTCATGGTGCACTTACCTTCTGCCCGGTCCTGTGGCGTCCTCCAGTGGCGGGCTCAGACGGCTGACTGGGACTCTTTCCGCCTGGCAGCCATATGAGCGTTGGACACCGGCACGGCGCCTCCTTCTTTCCTAGCGGCGTCCTCTGGCGGCGTTGTAATCAGCATAGCTACCGGATCTTATTTTAAAGGTCAAAAGCCCAAAGGTTACTTTGGACGAAAGGCCCTTAAGGTTTTAACTGGGCAATCAGCCCATATGTTGTTAGGGAACCAATGAGCCCAATTCCTTACTGTCCTCCCTGTCCCCTGCAACCATGCTCTATAATAGTATTTCCATGCCATTCAGTCATTGCCCGTGATAGTGTATAGCTAGTTGCGAATATTCTTGACTCCTGTTGACCATCCGTTACCGACCTTGCTACTATGACTATCCCTGACCACTGCCTTAACCGACCTCTGACTGGATTCTGATTATGAACTTGATTCATCCCTGGTACCGCTAAGCTCTCTGAATCCCTGACCCTTGGCATGACCTTTGATCCTTCCCGTGTTTCTCCCTCAGAGAAATCGTAATTAGTCATTGTATAACGCCCAGTCTTACCTTCGGTTAATCCGTCTTCACCCCTGTGAGTTTACAACCTTTGAGCTCTCAAGTCCTGGGGGCAACCGTGTCTGGTGAGGCGTTTACAGCGTCTCGACAAAGGGGGCTTGGCTATGGGTAAAGCTAGCTGTGGAGATGTGGGGTTGTGAACTCACCAAGAAGATAGATGTTCCCGGACATTTCCTGATCCCTTGATCTGCACCACTCCTGGGCACTGAGCTTTTGGAAGAGCCTGATGCTCATCAAACCTGTGCTGAAAGGCATAGAGCTGGTATGCCACCATGGCCTGAGGAGGCCACATTCTGAGAATACCACCTCATATGCCTCATGTACTGGGCTACTAACACTGGGGGAGGGACACTATTTAAGTAAAGGAAATAGAGTAATAAAAAAGATGGATGAATAGTTTGACCTGAATTTTGCCTTTATTTGTGTCTAGCTGAGCTGAACCAAATAGGCAACATTTAGGAGAAATAAATGTACTTTATAATTTGAATTTGACACTTAACACCAATGATCAGCATGGAAAGGCTGTTTTCAACAGTCTTGAGATGCTTCGCCTACATAAGTGACACAGACAGCTGGCCCTGAGCTTTCAATTACCAGATCTGGTGTAGCAAAAGGAAGATCCAATGAAAAAAAACATGGGTAAAACCTCAAAGAAATCTCAAGCTGCACATTCCCTTGAATGCCCAGCTCCTACCTGGTGACATAGATCACTCCAGTGTGAGCAGTTCCCAGATGTTGCTAATGGCTACTGCTTTAAAGATTATAGAGGACCTGCTATCAGAAAATAGAGATTTTGAACATCCAGCCTTGAGAGCCACATGACTAATGTCACAACCAATGTGGAAGCACAAGGAGAAGATCTTTTAAGTATCAAAGAAGAACGCAAACTCACCCAGTATAGGCTCAAGCACCTGATTATAGGATCTTTCATTGATTTGGCATCAATGATCACTGTTCTATCTCAAGAGCCGCAATCCTGCGCTGTGTTCTTGCACTCAACCTCACACAATTTATATGCCTGTTGCACCGGACTAGTAACCTCAAGAGTGATCTGAAGTCCCTTTTTCAAAGAGATATAACCAAATTTTGACAACATTTAGTTCTGATTAAGGTGTATAGTATCAAGCTGGCAAAATGTAGAACAAATTTAACTTTGACATGTATCCCAAAATTACCAAACCTGAAATAACACATTTTTCTTATATCAGATTTTGTTAGTTTCCTTTCTATCTTTGAGATGCAAGAACCCAACAGATCCAAAAGATGTTTTTTAAATCCCTCATGTTTTTTAAATCCCTGACCTCTGTTTCAGCTTAATAAATAATCCTTTTCTTCATAATCGTAATGTCACCTACACTGCCTTTTGAGCAAACTTGGAATAAATTTAAATTTTTCTAGTGTTATAAAGAAGCTCTTCCTACCACTATCCCTTAAATCATTCTGGAGTACATTACTCATATTAAACACATTATACAATAGTAACTGAAAAGAAAGAAAATGTGGTTTAGTGCCTGATCTTCCTTTACTGTTATTGTTATTTTATTTTCATAATTTATTTTCATATTTTCAAAATGCACTTTCTTTAAAAGCAAAACACCTTTAAACACATTTCCTAGACTGAGCATTCCTTATGGTACATAGTTCAATTACAGAAATTGCAGTATAGACAGTAATTCACAATTTGCTTTTATAGCAAAAAGCTATTTCATAAACACCCTATGAAATCCAAAAATGAACACAGAAAATCAAATATTTGTGTCTCTCTTTTTTCTTTGGTCCTATAACAACATTATATCTAAAACCTAAGATGGACGAATGCACTATTGTTTCAGCAAAATTTTATTTTTAGAACATAATATACTGTGCTTATATATACACTGTGGGCATGTCAGGATGTTTAACTCAATGAAAGTAATATAGAACAAGACATTCCAATGTGTGATAAAATTGTAGTATATTAAAGCTCAAAGCTATAAAGCTAAGCTTGAAGCTTAAAAGCTACAGACCATTTCAAGTAAGTATATATAATGTGTGACTTTTTAACTAATAAAAAAGGATTTATGACACACTAAAGGCAACAGAAGTACTAGAGCTCATTCAAAAAAATATTATATATAAATCTGGGAGTCTAGTGGTACGAACATAGTATAATCAAAAAACATTCTACAAAACAAGGATATTGAGAATTAGTATATTAGTAAAAAAAATCATAATAAATAGCAGAGGTAAATTAATGTATAGATAGCTAGATGAAGGAAATAGGTGAAAAGGCAACAATCACAGGACAAATTATGGCCAAGTTAAAGCAAACCTGTGCTCTGATTGACAGTTCATCATCTCATCTCGCATCTCTGGTAAAATTATTTTTCCATACTTCTGAAACTCTCTATTCTGTGCTCTCCTACAATGGGGATTGAACAAGAGCTTTCAAAATAACACTGGAGGGTCACTGAATTAGGTGCTGAAAGCCCACAGCCAGTATTAATACTTACCGATCCTTGTTTTTGCCAGCCATCTCTGCCCCACAGCTCTCCAGTGAGGTTCAAGAACTGGAGGGTCACTTTAAGCCACAAATAGCCACTAGGGGGAACACTAGCCAAATAGTAAAAAAATGCAACTAAATGAATAAATAAGTTAAAATGAATAATACGTTTAAATACATTTTAGATATTAAGCTGTAATAGAGAGTTCATTTTTATAATTGAGGATTTTATTGAAATGCAGTTTAAGTTTAATTCAACAATTCAAAGGTAAACCAGTGACTTTGTAAAGCCACTATCTACAGAATTATCCATAAAAATCATAGGGATATCTCTGCTTCATCTGATGAGCTTGACATACATTTTGAATACCCTATATTGGTTTTATAAATGCCTCTAGTTTATTGGAAAAAACTCCTGAAACTCAAACCCAATCTTGTGTTGAGATGAAGAGCTCTTTAACCCTTTAAGTGCCAACCTACCTAGAGATTTTGGGGGTATTTAACGCTGACACCATGTAGTACTACCAGGTAGCATCAGGTGAACACCGAGCACAATATATGAAAACCATATATATGAGTCAATCTGGTGAGTGCCTCTAATAGCGTCATGTAGCATCGAATGTATTGCTAGCGGTCGCTCAGTGCAAAGGGCTGGCGCTGTTTGTTCAGCAGCGCCATGTAGCACCTGGCGCTCAGCAGCGTTATCCCATACATTTCAATAGCGTGTTTTTGCTTTTCTATAAATAGCGTTTTAATTAATTATTTTTCAGAATTTTAGGATAAAATTATTGTGTGATCTCTCCTGCCCAGCAACCAAACACTTATATTGCTATATTTTTTTTTATGCAGAATTGTGTGTGCAGGTCTGCCATTGCGGTGTCATTGTCACAGTGTTGAAACAATGTCATTCCATATGTTTTTGCTCTGGTGCTGGTGGATATGTGTTGAGAAACAGAATTCTTTCATATATCGCCCGGCACTCGAAGCTAGAGCGCCTGGTTTCGTGTTTGATTTTCTAAATTATGGGCTTCAGTGCCAAGTTCTGGGTGCATTTAACTGGCGCTATCTACCATTCTCTGCAGCGTCCTGCTGTTATATTTGGAGTTGCTCTGGGTGGCTTTTCCTCTAGGCAGTACATATGCATTGATTCAGGGAGAGTGCTTCTACAGCGCCCTCCAAAGATCACATTTTTCACTGCTAGACAGGACACTATAGTGTACCTTGTCCTCCCACTGCGCTAGGTTATAGCGCCAGACTCTGCTTGCAGCGCCCCCTAGCAGATTCTCTAATTGCCGCTACATAGACACTCAAATGACAGTACTTGGCGTTTGTAAATGTTATAATGTGCTCTCATATGTTTGGGAGGTATCCTGGGCAGGAACAGCCCAGGGCAGGAACTAGAAAATGACAAACAGGACATTCATGTTAAAGCCTAAACTCTGCCAAAAAATATATATAATTTTCCTAGAAATTTCTGCAAAAATCACAGTTAAGCATAGCGCAAAATGGTGAAAAATGACTTGTCAACAGAGGGTGACAAAATTACAAAATGTTTAGTAGGCTGACAGGTAAATTTACCTAAGCATGTTTGGTATGGTTCAGGGGACCTTGTGCTTTCAAATTCAGCTTGTTTTTTCTCATTTGCATACTGTCATTTTAGGAAAATGTGTTCTTTTGTATACATTTTTAAGGAAACCCAGTGCAACCAAACAATTCTTTGAGGGATTACTTACAGAAAGATGAGCCCACTACAACAAGCTGGGTATGCCTAGAAAGCTTAACAGTGTGTACTTTAGGGAATGCATGGTTTGTAGGGGGTATTCCAAACGTAAAGGCTTGTTTTTGGGGGAAATGCACAGTCTGCATGTTCAAGTACAATTACCCTTAAGCACATTCTTTGCTTTGTGGTTTTGGCAACTCTTCCCTTGACAGTAACTATGCATGTTGAATATTGTTCTGTCCAGGAGACCATGCTTTTAAAATTTTACTTGTTTTTCCTTGTTTGCATATTTTTCTATTTTGCTTTATTCTTTTTTCAGGGAACCCCTGTGCAATCAAGGAGGAATTGCTTCCAGAAAACTGCAGCCACGTCAACAAGCCTGGTACACCTAGAAAGCTTGAGGTATGTACAGGGAATATATAGTTTGTGGGGGGATTTCAAATATAAAGGGTTTTTCTTGAAAAACTGTAAGGTGCGTATTGCAGTTGTAATTTAAGGGCTGTTTTAATTTTGGGGAGTCTCCTGGGCAAGAAAGGCCAATACATATGTGGTACCCTTGTAATGGGAGAAATGAGACTTTTACGTGCAAAATGTAATGTCATTACACAGAAAACTCCACCGCACCAGCCAATAGCTAAGCAGGTGTTAGGGATTCTGGTCGGACAAACAATCAATGAAAAGCTACCAGTGGAGGTGCCCCAATACCCTTACAACTGTACCACAACAAACTCCCGAACCAGGGAAAAGGAGCCATCCCAAAACACTATATATTGCACAGGATCCTTGAAATTGTTACCATATATGTGTCAAAACAGTGTCCCCGCCTCCCATGTTTTCCGTGATGGCTCGTGCCCGTCACTTCCTCAGCGCAAAGTGTCTCAGGGAGACGGGAAGTGACGGGCGCCAGCCATCACAGAACATGTCGTAGGTACACTTAAAGGGATAGGCACATGCACTTTATTATTGTTATAATGGATGACTGCAAGAATACAGGAAGGGAAATATTGACAGTGAGATTGGATATGGTTATGTTGCACTTTATTACATGCTATTTTTGCACATGATTTTTTGAGAGCCATACTATTATGCTCTTGTTTGATTCTTGATTATTATGTGACTGAGCCACACAGTGTCCCATACATGAGTTAGTGTCATACATATGTTATATGTTTATTTTTAACTTCTTTTAACTTTGTTATTGTGTTTGTGCCATATAATAAAATATTGCCTGGTTCCTGGAAATTTGTGATGGTGCGGGAGTTTGTTGTGGTACGGTTGTGGGGGTTTTGGGGCACCCCCACCTATATAGCTTTTCAATATAATTTCATTAATTCATTATTACAAAAAAAACACTACAAACAAATATGTTTTTGCTCATATTTCTCCCAAAAATATTGAGAATACAATAAAAATGACAAACAATACATTTCATGTTAAAGCCCCAAGTCTGCAGAAAAAAAAACAAAATATACTTTTCCTGGGAAATTCCTTCACAAATCACAGTAAAACATATATAGCATAATAGTGAAAAAATAACCTGGCAACAGGTGGTGATAAAATCTCTAGGTAGGTTGATACTTAAATGGTTAATGTTGATTTTGGCAGATTATGGCTATCTGAAGCATATTCAGTTATGTATTATTATTATTATTATTATTATTATTTAGTATATTTTACAAATAAAAAAGATGTCGAAGCTGCTAACAGCACCCCATGTTGTATTGGATCAAGGCTACAGGAAGTAACCTGGGTAGTATATGGCTCTTTAATTTTACCATTAAAGTAATTCAGCCATAAAAGTAGAAACTGGTCATGTCTCAAGAGGTTTAAGTATTGGAACAACTTAAAATATTTCAGATAATCATTTGTTGTTTAGCAATTCCGTATGCCATAGCTACTGACGTAGCTGATAATGTATCTGATAATCTATTGTTACCTTTAGTAAATACCATGGGTATTTAGTAATTTGTCATAAGAAATTACCTATAATATAACATACTATAAGACCATCTAAAAATGTATTTTCTATTTAAAAGTATTAGGTAACTATTCTGAATAGTATAAATGAAAGAAACTATTAACCTCTAGCCTAAAGATTTCATTACAAAGAATAAAATTCATTATAGTTTCTTAGTGATTATATATGTCATTTATCTGCATTGACCCTTGGATTATTCAACATTGCTCTACGGCATTTAATTGATTATCTACCAAATATTGGTCAAAGGGCACATACTGTATAGGTTATATTAATTTGGCTGTGGTGCAAAATGCTGACAATGGAATATTTTTTAGTCATATTACAATTTTGATTGAGGTTTTCATTTGGTATGTAGCCCTTTATTCATACATATTTCATAGGAAATTTAATTTAATAGCTTTCTATTCAAATAGACAGAAGAGGTGACTTTGAAAAACATATCTTGTGTATTGTCCAACAGTGTATCACTGATTTTTTTTAATCTCAAAAATGTATTTGTAAATAACAACAAAAGTGAACAGGAAAGTATATACCGTGCTTTCAACAGTGTAATGTTTACTAATGTTTCAAAAAAATAAATGCAACTGTTGGCTAAAGGGGTTCTAAAGATTCTCAGAAGTTTGATGGTTTTCCCAAATGTGCACCCACAGATGAACTTGCACTAAATCTTTAGCATGACCCTCGTTAAAATGAAAAAGCTTACCGAGATGCAGGCTGCAATTCCCACCCAAATGTGCACCAGGAGGTGAACTTGCTTTACTAAATCTTTAGCAAGACACCAACTAATTAGCATGCCTAAAGGGCTGTCTGCTTCTCCCCTGGTGTGAATTCAGGTGCACATTACAGCTCACAATTTAATTCAAGTTGCTGCAGAAGCAAGGTGCACGCTAAATTGAACTTCAATCTGTACCGACAAGTGAACAGTGTAGTTTTCAGTGGACCACAATCTGCTCTGTGTTTTGTATAGGGCATCTTTGTAATTTTCTCTAAGAAATCGGCTGACATGTGAATGGCAATATGAACCTGACATCCAAAGTGCACCGGAAACTGAATTTGCAGACATTCTTGAGGGAAAACGGTCTGGATTGAAAGTCAGTGCATTTTCTGGTTTAATTTTTTTAGTATGACCCCCCACTAACACAGCGTAAACTTACATTTAACAGTTTTATACACTTTAAAGCATCATACTGAATACTCCTCCCCATAATGAAACTCCCCACTTGAAACGGTTAAAGCACACAGCAATGAATGTAAAGTTCAAAAACAATTGTTTAAAATAAAAAATAAATAAATACAATGTGAATGTATGTGTGTGTGTTGAGCCTAATAAAGGAAGCAGCTGATATACAGTATCTATTGGAAAAATTGTGCACTGATCTGAGAAATCTGCACTGTACAGATTTGTACATGGTGCTATTGTACATGTCCCTGCTCCTTGCTACCCACATCAAGGAGCCTTATTTAAGAAGTGTCAGCACCACTTTTTTTGGCTGTAGCAATACTCAGCATCAGATTTAACAACTAAAAAACGCCAATGCGGCAGCTGCCTCAGTATCTTATTTAACTATAGCACAAAAAATGATGCAGTGCCGGGCACTCTGGTTGAAGCAGCGCAAGATGAAACCTGCCGCTGTTGCTCAGGATCCCATAGAGCACAATGGGCAGAACTGGATTGAAGTGTTTCATGCTTATAATTAATATTAAACACATTTATTTCAACAGAATTTGCATTGGAACCTCAGTAATTGAAACACAGGACCTAGATGTGCCAAAATGTTTTTGTGTTATCAAAATTGATTTAAATGGGTTCTTTTGCTTAACAGTGTGCAATTTGGACACCAACAACTAAAACGCAGCATAAAGGCACTGTAAAGTTTGCTGCCTATATCCCCAGCAGTGATTTCCTGTAACCATGACGAATCGCGGCACCGCAAAAATACAGCACCAAAGATTTCAAGGAAGAAAAAAAATCATAAATATGCTGGGGAGCACTGGAAGAACGGCAGAACAAAGTGGTGCTCACTGGTGCTGGGCCAATCAGTCGGCGGGGCTGACATAGGCCAGCCAATACCTCAGTGCAACAATCAAAGTGAATTAATTAGCGTTCGTTGCAATGCCTGCTAGGGTCAATGTAGTACACAGCACAGCACCAGATTAGAGGGGAATGCCGGCACTCGGAAGCTAGCGCTATAGCCACAAAACTGTTACTAACAGACACACATTATAAAATAGACCCTTAAGTAAATGCACACATGGATCAAATAGTCTTTTGAAGAGACTTACCTTTGGAAAACAAGCACCAGTTGCTTTGCTTCACTCACATTTCAAGCAAGAGGTCGGGGACTGTTAAGGGTTTTCAATAAATTTCTTTCAATATAAAGCTTACAAAAGGCAACCATCTCTGTGGAGTTCTCTAGAGTTGTCAATGATTTAAAATATTGTTGCCCCAATCCTGCAAGAGCCCAGCAACATACATAAGTGACCTGTTCTGCTTGGTTTGGTATCTAGTTTTATCTATATTTATTAATATAAGAGATATAAGAAATGTAAGAAAAATAGATACAATACAGTAAATAAATTATTAGCATTTATTGTTTTTGACAAGCGCTGCCCGACAATCAAAAAACCACCATGTAGGTTACGTTAAACCATATTAAGCTGCTGCATTAGCCCAATATATTGTGCATGGAATAGAAACACAACTATCAACATATAGCTACACAAGTCCCCCCATTTTCAGGGGACAGCAGAGAACAGTGGAGTCATCGGGTGTTCAATGATCAACTCAATGCTATTATTAAAAACATAGGGCAGTATTAGCCTTTAGACAAACTTAACAGGAGGAGCACCTCCCAACACAAAAACCTTAGAATACCAATAAAAATGTAAGACCAGCAAAAGTAAAAGAAGGAGATGTAGGGCCAACAAGACGAGTGAAGGGGGGTAGGGATGGTCATACAAGTCCAACCACCATCTTGGTGAATCTTGTACAGCTTATTTCTGATTTATTAATAGTTTTTTTGTCTTTAAACAGATCTCTCAAGGTGATTTCAACTCCTCATTACAGCATATGCTTATGTCACATCTGGCTTTACTGCAAACTGTTTTTGATTCACCATCTGACTACTAACAAGAACAAGAAAGTCCCACTGCTTTCTGTATTTACTGGCTTATATTATCTTCCCCTAACAAGATTACCTATTTTAACCACACAAGTCATACAAGTGAAGTGGAGTATCAGTAGATGAAGGCCAAGCTAATTGTGAACAAGAGCTAGCAAGAGCCACATAAGGTATAATTGAGAGTGAGACAAAATTTGCCTAGGTGTCAGAACACCGGGTGTGAACCCTGATTGCGGAGACTGCAACTCTGCTCACCTCTCGACCGGGAAGCCTGGAGTCTAAGGACCAACCTGGTATTCACTAGAGCCTCTGATGGTGAGGATAGGCTGGGCTGCAGGAAGGCCCCAGGTTAGGCAACCTAGGAGTGGGTTTTGCAGAATTCCGGGTAGGAGACAGACCAGAGATGATCTGGGAGTGTGAGGAAGGCTGAAGTCATGGGCTGGAAGATCTGGATCAAAGTCGAGAAACAAACAGAGGTTGTGGGCAGGCAGAACAGGATCGTGGTCACAAAACAAAGCCGAAGTCTTCAGGAAAGCAGGATCGTAGTCAGAAGCAAGCCGGGTCGGTACACAGGAAGGAATCACAGGAACTCAGGAGCATGCAGGAAAAAGACCAACTGGCAATTGAGGACAGGCTTTGTCTGTTTTATAGGCCCCTGCACATGCTAAATAGAGAGGACTCACAGGCGGCCTCTGCTGGTCAACAGGAGGAACAGTCCTGGTTCTCCGACATAAGCGAACAGGCGCCCTCTGCTGGACTACAGGGGGAACAGTCCTGGTTCTCCGACATAAGTGAACAGGCGCCCTCTGCTGGACTACAGAGGGAACAGACCTGGTTCTCTGACACTAGGCTATAAATTAATAACCCCCTATTTATCTTTTTTGGGCCAGGCTGTCTCTATCTTTGAGACCTGTATGGCTTTAACAAAAAACAAAATACGGCCGTATTGGACACCCAACATGATCCTTTCTGAATAAGAAGATGTGTTTATTCAATACATTAATAATGTCAGCACAGTTTATTAAGCAAAACTCTTTATTAGACCATGCAAAATCTTTCTATTCTGTAACAAGGTCTATTTTGAATACCAATGACTACCACTGAATAGAAAATGCATCAGTGAGATCATTTATACGTTAATCATTAGGTTTCACATTTTATTAACACTAGATATGTTTCAATTTGCAACATTTGATATTTTAACACAGTATGACCCAGTTTTTTTTTTTTTTATTTAAAGTTACCAAACACTCACTTATTCGTGACTTGGAAACCTTGCTAACAAAGTATGTTTTATTTGTCATTAAATACTTTAAAAATCATCCAACTTTTCAGGAATTAGGATCAGATTTTAAAATTATGTGAAAAACACATACATATTAATGAATGACTAATCAAAATCACTTGTAAGGCACTTTGCAAGCCCTCTGGGAAGAGCTCAGCACAGTTCATTAAATATGGCAAAATAATCTGTACTTAAATCTGTTTGATGTCAGGGGTTTAATCACTAAAGACATTCCTTTTCTTTCCACAAAAATGGTAAAAATATACATTAAAATAACTTTTGTCTCCTGATACACATTTATCTATTAAGTCATGTATGAATATTTCCATTTTCATTTGCATGACTCAAAGACGGCTACATTTATTTATTTATTTATCCATCATAAGGATGTTTTTTTTTAATTGAAAAATAAATATTCAACATCAGCTAAACTGACAGAATACATCTTCATTAAGGAACAAATATTAGTATGCAGATGAGATGCACAGCTTGCTATTTTAAACTTTAACAATAATTAACATTAACAATGTTCGACTCGTGTAAAGATGGACAATATTTCTTTTTGACAGGTGGTGTATTATTCAATCCGCTGAACTTTTAAGGATGTGCCTTATACCTAATGTATTACTCTAAAAGTATTAAGGCTCATTTACGAACCATGAATTACAATGCATGCAAATACGTTTTTACCTTTCGTTGTATTTGTTACTGGTGATGCGCTAATAGATACTTGAAGTCTTTCAACCAATTCTAAAAAAGTTTATGGGCATGTCAGAGTTTGTAGGTGTATTTCATAGGCCCACCAAAGATCATCAGATTAACATATATTCAGTTATTTTAACATCAGATTAAATGATATCTCAGCATTCTTGGTTATGTATAGTCTGTAAAACTGTTCATCTTTTGGATTCTCAGTGCCTTAAAGCAATTCTTTACCCTAAATGCTAAACCATCTGTCTCACTCTCTCATTCCAGTACCCTAAAAAAGCCTAGTTTAATTTGCCTTGGAGAGTTATATACAGGAGATTAGTGTTATATTCCTCACTCATTTTTAAAGAAGATAGAGGTTTCCATGAAGCAAGAAGAAATTTAAAATAAAGCAGAATTAATTGAGTGCTTCTAAGTTTCTTTCCAACCTAAATTACTGTGTACTGCCATGAAGTGCAATGGGTATCAGGCACCTTAGGTGCCACCAGAGGAGGCATAGACACAGATGTCATCAAATAGGTTCATCAGATCATAGCAGTACCCAAGTTTTCTCAGCCCTCCCCCTTGGGTTTCATTATGAAGACATTCTCCACACTTTGTTGAGCATAATATGATAGGGTCTTGTTATTGCTAATATACAGTATGGAAATGTCTGCATATTACCTGAATCACCAACTCAAAGCCTATTAGATGCAAGAAATTAGATGTTTGTTAACCCCCATTTTCTAGGAGGGGTGCACAGTTCTACAAATAAAAAATACTCCACTTGAGGTAATTTATAAAGTATGAAAAACGTTTCACATAAGGTTCAATACAACTAGGTGGAAGTTTCTCCTAAACATTAAAGAAAAAATTCCATTATATTAGCAGAGTCATTAATAGCATGTGTATACATGTATCTTCCCCACCAATTGTAAAATAAGTCATTCTGGGAGGTGGTGATTTTCCTTTATAAAGCCATAATTAAAAGAACTTTTGCTTTGGTTCAGTCCTCCACAAATATGAGCCCCTGCAAATACATTTACATATGCCTTCTAATTCATAGTGACTATTTTGGCTTTAACATTTTTCTGATGATACATCATTCCCAGTACATTTACATTCATATCCTGTCTCTTCTAGCCCTATATTTCCATTAAGGGAATGCACTAAAGCTGTAAATAGTTGGTCATTTTCTTTATGAATAATAAGATCCACAACTGATCTTTAAATAAAATGTCAGTACCCTCAATGGCAAAAATGGAGAGCAGGTGACTCAGTAATCGCTCTGTAGAATAAATGTAGAGTTTCTTTGAGAGGCCAAATCTTTTTAGTTGGTGTAGAATATCTCTTCTGAACTTTCCTTGCAACTGTCCCAATATGCTGATTTCACATCAGGTCCTCGGTTATGGAAAATCCAAGAAATGTTGTTTCCCATACACTTTCCTTCTTCTCATTATCATTATGTATAGGTAGCTGTGTCAAAAGTTTTCTTGTTGCTGACTTCTAGCCATGTCTGACAAAGTATAGACTGCCTTGCCTTGCTGCTGCTGACCACTAGCCTTGCCTGACCACTTCTGAAGTTCTTTCCCTGATTCCAAATACTAGCCATGTTTGACCACACCAGAGTTTTTTCCCCAATTTGACCACGTCCTCGCCTGGTCACATCCTGAACTCCTGATCAGTACCTGCCACCATCTGTGGCTGCCACTATTGCCTCCAGCGGAAAAACGAACCAGTGGCATTAAAGTATTTAACTTGAAACACAGCTGTTTACATAGACTTTACTGTTTACTGATGCTAGTGGCATGCAGAGCCCATTCTGTGGACAAGCATGCCATCAGCTGTCACTGAAGGAGGCTGTCACCGGAGGACAAAAGGAACAAGAAGCCGGATTCCTGGGAGCTGTTGCTGTGCGCTGAATTCTTTGACAGCCGGGAACTCACTGGGGAAGGGTGGTTTAAATAGCAAAAAGCCTATCAAGGCTGAAATAGAGCAGGAAAATGGAGAAAGAGGGTGGGATATGCAAATAAGGTATAAAACAGCATGATACGCCATAGAGAGAGATTGGAAGATAGAAGAGTTAAGAGAAAAAAATATGCCAGCACAGTATATTTCCAGTCATACCAAATAAAAATACCATTCTTTACCTGACGGTCCAAAGACTCAAGCCCATGATGTCTTAAGGGCTGCAGATTCACAATCAGACCACATCAGCCTGCAGCACTATGCGGGATGGAGCCTGTGGACTGTCAGGTAAGTTTTTTTTTGACTGGAAAATCCTTTACAAAAGGACCAAAGTCCTAAATCCTGGGTTTTGTTCCTTTCCAGCGGGGCACTAGATTTGGCTTGGCCTGCTGTGTCAAATCCCCTGAATCGCTGTAAAAAATCACTTCTGTTGATCCCACAGCAATAAATGGTTGTTTGAAGCAATAAAAGCTAAAACCTCAGTATTCAGTTTAAATTGTGGTGTTGGCATTTTGCAATAAATAAGTGGGTTTTGGATTGCAGTTTGGGCACTTGGTCTCTATAGGGCTGATTCCCCTACACATGAGAATTTTTTTTACTAACAAGTCAAATTTTTTTCCTTTTTGAAATTCAGCACTATATTTAGCTCTAACAGTTATTTTTGAAAACTGCACAGCTAAATATGGTGCTAAATTGCCACAAAAATTATCATGGTGCTGAATTAGCCCTTATGTGTTTGTTCTGTGTAGTTTTATCCTGCGCTGTATGAACCTTCCTCAGCCTGGCTAATTGACCTCAGCCTACACACAATCCCAATCATGAGGGGCCTTGTAAAAATTAAGTGTGTCTGTAGACGCTGAACCTGCAATAACAATAATAAGAAGAATCCAACAGAAACATGGAAATAACTACAAAGGGTGCAGAGCAATGGTGTAACGAAAAATGTGATGAGGTCCTGGTGTGAAAATTAAATTGGACCATTTGAGGGCTCATACATTACCCTTTTCCTGTATTTCAACTTAATTTGATGCAGCATGATAACTAAAGACTGAAATAGTAGAAACAAATGGATCTCTCTTTTGCTAGATGATGTTAATTGAGCACAAATATGATAAATAGCGATGATCGAATATGAACCACAAAGTTGGGGTTTGTACTGAACCTTGCTGAGCAGCCCATCGACCAGCTTCAACTAAAGGATGCAGCAGCCGAAGATGCACCTGAGCCCCCCGAGGCACTGCCTGTAAGCGGTGGTGTTCCTTTTAAATGATCTATGGCGGGGGCCACATAAAAATGGCCAGTGCTCCCCCTGAGTGAGGCGATTTTACTGTTGCCCTAGCCAGGGGTAGAAATACATGGAGGGAAAAACAAGAGTAAAATATTGATCAGGGTTTGCTACAAGTCTCCAAATATATCAGAATCCAGAGAAAACCTGATGGTAAGGCAAATAGATTTAGTCACTAATTTAAATTAATTTAAAAAAAGGTAGATATTAGGCTCGATTCAGAGGCACATTCGTCTGGACTTCCGTAGCTGTCGAGGAAAGTTTTTGTGTGTGTTTGTCATTTTTTTGTTATTTTTCTTTCATTTTTTATTCGTACGAGCGTTCGGGCAAATGAACGAAAGCAAATCGGATCATTTGCGTTAGTTCGGATCATTTTCTCATCAAAATCTGATATTTTTCGTTTGTTCAGATAACTTACATTATAGCTATGGGCTTGCGTCTCATTCAGAGAGCTGATTGCCGACGGACCACCACCCTATAAACCCGTTTCCTTTGCGATCCCCTTATGGGACCATTTTGACCTCGAGACTAGCAGCTATGGACGACTCTAGTGCATTTGAAGAGCATGAGGATCTGCAGCTCATGGGCATTGAAATTGTCCGGAGGGCTGAGACCAGATTGCCCCGGCGATGCATGCACATCAATGGCATGCATGACGTTGAGCTGTTCGAGCTCACCAGACTTAATCGCGCTTCCCTCCATAAGTTGTATAGTGAGCTGCGGCCATGGTTAGCCCGCACCGCAAGGAAGGGGCAAGCAATTTCAGGTATGACCAAGATGCTTGGCTGCCTGCAATTTTTGGCGAACGACTCATTCCAGAGGCTGGGTGCCCTCTCCGTGGGGATTTCCCAGCCTACGCTGAGCCTCTCGCTATCCAAGTTTTTGGAAGGCATGGCTACCATTACTCGGAAATATATTTGTTTTCCTGACAACATAGTAGCCAGAAACATTTTATAACACCACCGTGGCATTTTATAACACCCCCGACATGCCCAACGTCATGGGTGCCATTGACTGCACCCACAATTACAATCTGTCATTTTTCCATTTTTTTTTTTTTTTTTATAACAAAAAAAATTGGCAAAAGTCCCTCCTTGTAAAATGTCCCTCCTTGTAAAATGTGCCTCCTTGTAATTATTCCCTCCTTGTAAAGAGTCCCTGTGAAACAATGGACCGTATTTCGTTTCAGAAAAATTTCACATGTGTTCACAAAGGAAACATTTTAATGTGTACCTGAAATAAACACTTCAAAGTTAATCTGTACTTTTTCAAACATACATATTCTTTTTTGGTTGTACAAAATACTTATGTACTTGGGTATTGTTATTTGTATTGGGCCAAAGCTTTGCTTAGGGTGTGATTAGTTAGTGTTTCACTAGTTTTCCTTGCCTTGCTAATGTTTTTTTCTTTTTTTTTTTATTCCAGGAACCGCAAAATGGGCCACTCAATGAATGTCCAAGCAGTGGTGGCACCGGACATGCGGTTCCTTAGTCTGCTCGCCGGGTTCCCAGGCTCATCCCATGATGCCTACATTCTTCGAAGATCTGGATTGTACGGTCGGTTTGAGTCTGGGGAATTTTCGGGTGGATAGATCCTTGGTAAGTTGACGCCAATAATGTCATTTTTTGGAGATGTATGCCTATGAATTTAGTTTGTGTCCCATGTATGAAACTATGCCTATTTGAACACCTTGTTCACATGTGAAACACGACCTTAACCATTAGATTTGTCAAACAACAAAGCCTTGCCAAATGTTAGTCCTGCATTAGCAAAATGTTACACTTGAATTTAGAGTAAAGTAATCATTAGTCTTCCCCACACTGTGCTAAAATTATTTTCTTGAATTTATGATAGGGTCTGCGCCATCTTTGATTAGATGCATTACACTTACTGAGTAGAGGAGAGCGGGATAAAGTGCAGGGGCGGGTTAGAGCTGTGTTTGACTCAGACAAAGCAGATACAGGGTCCTGAAAAGTTAATACATCCAAGAATGCTGAGCAGCACAGTCCTAAACCAATACCTGTTAGCAGTCTGGCTGATTGGCCATCATCCGTCATCTTGGATGTTTAATTTGTTCCCACATCTATTAGATGTTTTTTTTTGGGGGGGGGGGGCTGTGCAATATGTATGCTCATGCTGTGTAGCAAATGTGACCTAGCCTCTTGGTCATGTTGGTGGCCCATTTTTTGGATTTCATTTATGGAGTAATGTGTAATTTTTGTTTTTAATATTAAATTTGGGCAGGTGATTCCGGCTATCCACTCCTTCCGTGGCTGTTGACGCCCGTCCTCGGGCCCCAGAATGCAGCCGAGAAGGCATATAATAGGGCGCACAGGAAGACCAGGGCTGTGGTGGAGAGGGCGTTTGGCCTATTGAAGACCCGCTTCCGATGCTTGGACCATACCGGGGGAGCACTTCAGTATGACCCCAAAATGTCATAGATATTATAATGGCCTGTACAGTGTTGCATAATTTTGCTATTTTGCAGCGTGTCCCCCGGTATGTGGATTTGCCCCCCTCTCCACCCACCGATGACCCAGAGGAGGACTACCGTGGGCCACCGAGTGCGTCTGCCCTGTGTTCCTTTGTTTTGTCCCTTTATTGTTTGTTAATTGTGTTTTTTGCCCTTTGTGTTTGTATGTTTGTTTCTTACTTTTACAAACAGTAATGAATTAATTACAAACAACCTCACACCTGATTTGAGACTCATGTTTTTTTTTGTTCCCAATTTGTTACTGCAAACTTTAAGTCATCTGTATTCCCCAAAAACCTAAAGGCATAAACTTAGTCAACAACAGGTTAAGTTAAAATGTATGAGGTTTATTTGAAAAGCAAACACTGGACTTGATGGTCGCTCCCATAGTTCATGTAAATACATGGTCAAACAACAAATGTCATTTTGGGCAAATCATGCCAAATAGCAATTGCCCACAGGCAGGAGTTTCAAAGTAAGGCTCTCCATGCAAAATTTTAAGACAAAATTTCAAAACAAACACATATGTGACAACCATTGGCATGTTCAGATTTTAAATCAAAAAAATAGGGCCACAGACACACCCTCTCCTACTTGGCCACATTTGCCACAGGCACAGGTGTAAAGCAGCCAGACCTATGCCACATCTACACCTGTTACTCAGTGGGCCACCCAAACAAGAACCCCCAGTCCCAATCCAAGTCCTGTTCAATCTCAGCCAGGGGTCAAGGTATTATTTGTTAAGCCAAGAATGTCCCACAATCATGCCTACAAAGATGAGGAGCCAGAACCAATTTAATTAGGCCCAAGCCTGCAGCGCAACAGCTTGAGTGGCAGGTTCAGTGAGGCTTGAGCTCCGGCATTGGCTAGTGGGCTACCTCAGTACTCTGAGCTATATGGGCGCAAATCCAAAGCATACAAGCAAAGCCATAACAAAAGGGTATATTGGTAGGGCTCACCAGACAGGTCAATACAGTGGGGATGTAGAGCAAGGATGTGGAGCAGTTACAAGCCAAATAGGCCTTAAAATGGGGGATGCCCTTAAAACCCATGTTGGGGCCCTTGGAGCTTGCCCTCACCTGGGCCTGTGTGGCATTCAGAATCTGCAACTGTTCCAACATGTTTCTATTGGTAGTTCGAAATTCAGCCATCATGGCACTAAGATTGTTAGTTAAGGTGGCCATGTGGCTGTTGCTATTTCGAACTTCCTCAAGCATGGCACTGTAATAATTCGATAACGTGGCCATGTGGCTGTTGTTGGACCTTAATTCAGTCAGCATGGAGTTTAAGGTGTTATTTAATGTCTCTAATTGTCCATGAAGATGCTCTACTTCACAGCAGTGGCAGGGCCCAGGGCGTAAGGTTGTCCCCAACAAGGCATCCATCGGCCATCAACCAAGTAAGTTGTAATGTCATTCTTTGCAGTATGTGTTAATTGACATGATCACCCAGATACATCAATCCATAGTCAATTGCATTAGCAGAATGACCTCTGCCCACTTCCTTAGATTAATGACTTAGCAGAATGACCTCTGCCCACTTCCTTAGATTAATGACTTAGCAGAATGACATATGTCGTCATGAATTAAGTTGCCAACTAACAAACATTCCATCCACAGGTGAGAAACATGTATTTGTCTCAAACTAATGTTTTTTTTTCCCAATTTTATACAGGGAGCACACGGGCAAGAGTTGAAGCAATGAATCGAAGGGTCCTTGAGTTGGTGGCCGATATGCAGCAGCTGGTTGACTCGTTGGGGACAACAGAAGAAGACTAGTGTCCTGGGTCCTGTCACTGTATTTTGTCCTTGTAAATAGTTTTTAAGTTTTAATGTTTTTTAAGTTTTAAATGTTTTTTAAAGTTCACAAAAAAAAATTTAATATATTTTTTATACACCAAAAATTTTTAAAAAGCCAAACAAAAATGGCCTTGTAAGATAAAAAAAATAAAAAAAAGTTTCAGTGTCATTTTTTTGCACAAATACATTAACAACAAACGAAGGCTAAAATAGATATTTCGTGAAGTGATTTGGGTAAGTTTTAGGGGCCTAAAATGGAAGAAGAACCTAACCGGGAAGTGGTTTGGGTAAGTTTTAGGGGCCTAAAATGGAAGAAGAACCTAACTGCGAAGTGATTTGGGTAAGTTTTAAGGGTCCAAAAGGGAAGATGTAGAATAGTGCTAAGTGGTTGGGGTAAGCTTTAAGGGTCAAAAAGGGAAGATGGAGGATAGTGCTAAGTGGTTGGGGTGAGCTTTAAGGGTCCAAAAGAGAAGATGGAGAATAGTGCTAAGTGGTTGGGGTGAGCTTTAAGGGTCCAAAAGGGAAGATGGAGGATAGTGCTAAGTGGTTGGGGTGAGCTTTAAGGGTCCAAAAGGCAAGATGGAGGATAGTGCTAAGTGGTTGGGGTGAGCTTTAAGGGTCAAAAAGGGAAGATGGAGGATAGTGCTAAGTGGTTGGGGTGAGATTTAAGGGTCAAAAAGGGAAGATGGAGGATAGTGCTAAGTGGTTGGGGTGAGCTTTAAGGGTCAAAAAGGGAAGATGAAGGATAGTTCTAAGTGGTTGGGGTGAGCTCTAAGGGTCAAAAAAGGAAGATGGAAGATGGAGGATAGCGCTAAGTGATTTAGCTAAACATTGTAGTAGAAGTGAGGGTGGCTAATATGTAGGCGAGCACTTTAATTAGTTAAGTTTGTAGTGCGCAGGTGCTAGATCGTAGATTTCGTCTGGATGATTATTTATTGAAAAAGGGAAACAGAATCTAACGGGAAACGTAAACGATTCGTGGGAGGATACGATGGGAAAAGGGCAAAAATGAAAGCCTACGTTGTAACATGAGAAAATGAAATGGAAAAGTCACGCTGGAAAATGACATCCTCGTACTCTGCCGTACGAACGGACGAAAACTTTACTGAAGGATAGCAATGCATGCACAGAATCGCTTGCACACTCATACCAGAGCGGGAACATTTAAAAAAAAAAACAGTTCGGCACAAAAACAAAAGTCTTTTTTTGTCTCTCTGAATCGAGCCTATAACCGGGGACTTTAATTACCCATATATAGATTGGGAAGCAAAAAGCTGCGGATCCCTTAAGTCTAAAAGTTTTCTATCAATAATTAAAGATGGCTACCTTTCCCAACAAATGCATGCCAACTAGGCAGAGGGCCACTTTGGACTTTATACTAACCATTTGAGATGCCCTAAACCTCAATAAGATGTCCTCAAAAACAAAAGCACAGATACCAATTGGGATTCTTTTAAAGATTCTTAATACTCAATGGGATATATATATACCTTACAGGAATAAAAAGGGTAGAAGCAAGAGTAAATCTATGTGGCTAAACAAAGGGGTTAAGGGATGATGAATAACAAAACAGGGCATTTAAACGTTTAAAGCAAGAAGACACCGCAGAAGCGTTACAAAATTATAAGGAAATAAATAAACAACAAATAAAGGCGGCAAAGCTGGAGATGGAAAGACCGATTGTCAAAGAGAGTAAAACTAACCCCAAAATGTTCTAAAGCTAATTAAACAGTAAAAGATACAAAGCTGAAAATGTGGGCCCCTCGGAAAAGCAAGAAGGAGGCAGCTATAGAGGGGAATGCAGAAAAAGCCAATGTAAAGTTTGTAAGCTCGCAAGGTCCTCTCTCCTCACGTATTCCTTATACTAAACTATGGCCCTTATTCATCAAGCGATAGCATCAGGTAGTGTCTGACGAGCGCCATGTCCCGCCAGCTAACGTCTGCTACCGACTCAAGTACGCCCGGCGTCGGCCACAATGACGCATTTATCAAGCTAAATGAGGCTAGCGCCGGCGAGAGCGATGGCAAGCGCGGCATTCATCATGAAGCCGACTGCAACGAACAGCGCCGCTGCTAATCCCATCACAGCGACAGGTATGACCTGGCGCTACCTGCCGCTCTCCCATACATTTCAATGGCAGACGCTGCAATGATTGTTTTAAGTGGTTTTTGTGTTCTTTTCTTTGGCACAAAATTCAACACATGTTTATAGTGATATGTTTTATTAATCTGGCTGGTTATTTTTATGTTTTTGAAGTTTTTATTATTTTTGACAATGTAATGTTGTGAGTGACATGGGAATTGCATCTCCTCCAACCAAACTCATTGGCATCAAAATCGCTTGTTTTCACCACAAACGGGGCTTGTAAAGCTATTTTGTAGCCTGTCAGGTTGGGCGGTCACGTTCGCTCTTCGAAATTGTCAGCGCCCAAGCTATTCGGCAGCCCTGTCCTTGATGAATCTGTGTTGGTCAGAGTTTGTGCAGTCGCTGTTTTAATTCGCTATGTGGCGGCGCGAGCGTCGCTGCGCTGCGTTGTGCGGCGCTGTGCTGTTCATACATGTGCCCTTCTGCCATTTGCAAGGAATTCACTTCCCGCGACCCCAGTCGTTCTTAATGAATACACTGTAGTTGTGAGCGTTCCTGGCCACATATTGCAGGATTAACATTCAGTCGTACCAGCTCATAACAACCCGTTATGCATTCTCATGTGTGCCACATTATCATGTAGTTGTCTAGTTTGATTTTGTGATGATTTTAGGAAGGAATAAGATTTGTATATTTAAGCACAACTTGGTTTGCTTTATAAGGACCTATGCATTACAGTATGTAGAACCCCCTGCTAAATCAAGCTAATAATTCGTGGCGCCTTGGGCCCTAGCTTGTTTTCAAGCGTCATTTTATTTTTTCCGCCACTTAGCTTGCACATAGCTGATATTAGCTTGTCCCTGTTGCGCGCATCTTTGTTTTTGAATTTTTAATCACAGTTGCTTGCGTCATATCCGGTTCCGGTATCCTCCTTTGCGTTTCAAAGCCACCTAAAGCTAAAAATGTCTAGCGCTTATGGCAATAGCTTGTTTTCAAGCGTCATTTTATTTTTTCCGCCACTTAGCTTGCACATAGCTGATATTAGCTTGTCCCTCTTGCGCGCATCTTTGTTTTTGAATTTTTAATCACAGTTGCTTGCGTCATATCCGGTTCCGGTATCCTCCTTTGTGTTTCAAAGCCACCTAAAGCTAGAAATGTCTAGCGCTTATGCCAATAGCTTGTTTTCAAGCGTCATTTTATTTTTTCCGCCACTTAGCTTGCACATAGCTGATAATAGCTTGTTCCTGGTGCGCGGAGCGTTTTATTTATTTATTTTTTATTTATTTTTTTTTTTCCCATGTCGCTTTGGTCATTTCCGGTTCCTGTTTCCTCCTTAGCGTTTCCACAATGCTGCCAAGACGCAGAGTCATGCGCCTCCCCAGCTCCTCCTCCGACTACTTGTACTTAGTCCTTGCCATTCCTCTCTAATTTGCAGGGCATCATATAGGCGGCACCTCCATGGCCTTTTGGAGAAGCATTCTCCACGGGCATAGTCGTGGTAAGTGTTTGTTGTTATCCATCACATTCCCTATGTTATGACATTCCTTAAAGTGGACCCACAAACATTGTTGATAGTGCTTTGATTCTCGAAGGTTCCCTGAAAAATCACATCCCTCACCCAGGGCACCCCCCCAAAAAAAAACCCCACAAACTCCTTACCTCTTTGGGGGTTGCAGAAGCCACCGTCCCAGCCTCCTGTGTGCCACTCTAGATGTGTGTGCGCCTGCGCTCTGTTTCCTAATGGGCTGCGCGTGCGCACACACTGGAGGAGTGATGTGCGGAAGGCAGCGGCGACGGCGGACGTTGTCTCACTCAAATTGTGGTGCTCTGCCAAAGCGGACCAAAACACAGAATTGGTGCAATCCTGTGTCTTGGCCCACTTTTAACAGACACATGTTTCCTGGTCCATTGTCACAGCTGGTTTGATAATGTACCTTAACCTCACAAACCCCACTACAGTGCTAGCCAACTGGCAACCACCCCTATGTTTCTGCCCACACCATGATGGGTGTTCTCATTTCTTTTCTTGGGTTAAGTTGTTCCCGCTAACACATGTTGCACACTAGTAACATTAGCCAATCAACTGCTAATGAGTCCTTTACATAGCACTGTCTATGTTATTTGCACATTATCTTTAGGGATACATGTTGCAACCATAACTAATTTACATTAACTCATGGACCAGGAAATATGCTAATTTTGGTCAACCTGTATGTAACCATGCAAGCCTTTGATTTTTCAGACTCCATAACCAGATGGATGTCAAATAGTCAGGTGTCATTGGCCCACTAATTGTGTTTTTGTCTTTTGCTTTCTGTTGACAGATGTTGCTACGCAGACGGAGCCAGAAAACCTCCTCCCCACCCCAGCTCCAGGGACGGCCAGCAGCATGGGCCCCCGCCACAGCTGCGATGGTGAGTACATCCCACTTCATATGCCTAAAGACTTGTGAAACCTATGTCTTCTAGTCACATCTGCAGACATTTAAAATGTACCTATGTGTTCATTTCACACACATCTAGATTCCATGTGTTTGTACAATAATCCAACATGCCTGTCTGCATGCTTGATTGTTGCCTCACATTCTTCATTTGGCCACATAGAGACTATTTGTGCCTTAGACACAACCAAATGGGCTGTATTAGGTCTGGACCTCTAACATTATAGGGCAAACTCGTTTACTCATTAGGACTTAGGCCCTGATGTTTGGCTGTGACTAAACACATAAATGGACACACTGGGACTTATACCTTCTTTGCTTCCCAAGAGTTAAAGTGGAACAACAACCAGGATTTTGACTTTCCTGGGTCTTGGTCCACTACGGTGGGGCACCCCTGATCGTCACCGCTGTGTGACAACCCCCTGAACTCACTTTTTTCTCCAGCCGACGTACAAGCCGCGGCAAAGTGGCTCCTCCTCCTCCGCCTCCCGCGCGTCCCTTTTTACGCGCGCGTGCCTGCGCCGGCCATTCACAGACGGCCGGCGCAGGCACGCACACGTCTAGAGGGGCGCCAGGGAGGGCCCGGCGGCCGTGCCCCACCGAAACTGAGGTAGGGATTTTGGGGTGTTGGGGGGGTTTCACTCCGAGGGACATCCCGATCTCGGATGTCCCGCGGGGAGGGAGGTGATCGGGCCGGGAATCTGATAGATTCCAGGGCCGATCACCGGTGGGTGTTGGTACACTTTAAGAGTAAATGTATGCTTGGGATGTGTTGTTAAAATTCCTGCCAGGCAATAGTACTCATATCATGTTAACAAATAAGCGCAAAGTGGCCAACAATGTTAATGTGAGTGTCACCTAATTGGACACACTGACATTACATTGCTACATCTGTGTCTGTTGAGGTCACATTCAATTTATTAATAAATTGTTGTTTCTACATCTCTACAGCTTGTGAAAACCAGCATCGCAGACTGTGGCGGGAGATCAGGCTCCTGAAGCTGATGCTGCTGGCCAAGAAGAGGCGCCGGCGGCGTCGTTAGGGTGGGGGGAAGGCTGGCCTGTTGACGCCCTTTGTTGGGCAATGTTGGTCCTGTTGGCCAGGTTTTAAATTAAAAATTTTTGATTCACATCATTACAGTGTGGTGCCTTGCAAAGCATAGTTTAACTGTCTCTAAACCCATTTGTGTGTCAATTTAGCCATACCTTTGGAGCCATTTCATGTGTTAACCATAGTAAGCTATGGTCTCAAATGTGTGGCCTAAATTTACAAATACATTGACATATCTAGATCAAGATACTCATCCCTGACTGTGTTATTAGCTATGTCTTAGGAAAAACACAATTTAGAGGTGGGTTAAGCCAATATATTTACAGAAACAAAAACAAACAAAATTAATATTCTTGGCTGGGTGGCCGGGGAGGTTGGGAGTCATTGCTAGGGGCGGTGTTGGGGGACAACAGTGCAGTAAAAAATATAGACTGCTGTTGTATGAGCTGTTGTATCAACAACAAAGTTTGGTCCTGCCGCTGTATCGCTTCTTGCTGCTGCTGTATAGATTGTTCAATTGCATTGGCCAGCCGACCAAGTTGCTGGTTTTGTTGAAGGTTATGCATCAACAGGTCGATCTGGCGCTGCTGGGCCTCATGTTGTTGCTGACACATCAGCACCTGCTGTTCCAACGCCGCAATGCGCTCATTAGTTCCATCACGCGGCTGTTGGCGACTGTAGTCCTCCAGCATCCGGACCCCTAGCTGGTAAAAATCGGCACTGGTTGGTGCAACACCTCCTCTTGCTGGGGTTTGAGGCTAACAAAATAGAAAACAACATTTTAGACAAACATAAACAATGCATGTATGCCCCTCAAAATAATTTGCCCAAACAGTCACTATACAACTTACCCTTGTCTGAGCCTCGGAAGCTTGGCCACATGGGACTTGGGAAGAGGTCCCAGCTTGGGGTTCTGGTTCCGCCTCCTGCCAAAACGACAAAGAAAGGAAATGTGACATGTTGCTTCATCCACTACCCACGAACATGGCAATGTGGTTATAGGTCCTCTAAATCAGCCATGTTACCTCCGTGTCGTCCGCCACAGGTAGGAGCGAGGTATCGCTGCCAGAGAGGGGCAATTCAACATCAGAGATGTCCGGCAAGTTGGCATATGCTAAACAGGAAAGTCAGGTTAGTAGGTCAGTGGACCAAACTCAAATGTTACCTGGCTAGGCTATCGAGGCCATACCTCAACAAAGTGCAAAATTACACACTAGACCAAAGGTATCTGTTAAACTCAGATTGTTAACATGTATGTTAGAGGACTAAGAGGCAATAATTTTTGCAAATAAGATCAGACACATTGCTTAAATTACACATACCCGCAATCTCCCAGATGTCTGGAGTGGGGCCCTCACTCGAGCTTGGACCTTTAAAATACATGTGGACACACAAGTTGCCAGAAGCAAGTGCCACAAAAGTAGAGCCAAAATACAGACTAGAGCAAGGCAAAACAACTTACCCTCATCTCTGGCAGCCTGAACTTGAGGGGCCCTTTCTGGACAGCCACTTCCGATATTCGGGTCAACTAAAAAACACAAGTAATGGCTCTAAATATTCATCAAACTACTACGGTGAATGTTTGTTCAAAAATATGTCCTCCAAAATACATTGCTATCACTCCAAGAACTATTAGACTGACCCTGGGGAGGGAATAAGCACTCCCAAGAGGCATCTTCAAGTTGACAGAGCAAACATGTAGATTATTAGACTAACCAAATCGAACCAGTGTAACAGAAACAGCATAAAGGATACATTATATATTGCTATACACACCAACAGGGTCCTGTTGACCTGCAACATCGGAAGTGGGGTCCAAAGATGAACCAGTCACTTGGCCTACCAATAAAAAAGAGGAATGAGACACATGCACTTGGGTTAAAGTGGATAAAGCAAGGTGGACACATGCACTTACCGACATCCAAAGAGTAGCTTGGCTCCTGAGGAGATGCTGGGGCCAATGGCGTGGGAGCTAGGCAAAAATCAAGCAAACATTGAGCCATTGTTAATGTGCGTGGAAAAATACAACATGCATTAAGGTGTGTGTGAGCAGCTCATTCACTAATATTCACTAATCAAGGCCAGTGTGGCTTCCACATTTATATGCAGATATATGGCCACACATCTCTGGCTTCCAACATATCTACACATGTTAGGGCCTTGTTAGTTAGTTGCTGTGAGTGTTAAAGTGGGCGTGAAATTAGGCCGCAGGTCCATATTATTAATACTCCACAGTGCCCCACTCGATTGTTGGAGCTGCTCCCACACCCATTTGTTCCCCAAACAACCAGCACCGAAATTAGTGGTAAATACCTTCAATGGCAGACTGGGTTAGGCTTGAGGTTGGTTGAAGGGCAGGAGTTTGTGTGTCCTGAGGCACATCCCGGACAGCAGCATGTGCACCTATGCAGAAAGCAACAGACAGGAAAGTAAAAAATGTATGAGGTCTAATGTACTACTTCACAGGTCCTACTGTTAGTTGGTCAGGAAGAGAAAATGCTAATCACATACATTAACAGTAGCTTTTATAAAAAGGCAGAAAATATGTACCTTCAGTCCAACCTGTGGTGTCATCCCCAGGATCCACACCCTGCAGCCGAGCCAGTGGAATTTTGGCCTTCAGCATCTCCTCATACGGCCTGTAGGTACTCTTTGGTGCCTGGATGGTCCCACTGTCCACATCAAGATCGTGATTCATCTTTTTCATAAGGGCCCCTCTCAAAGTGTAGAAGCGTTTCCTGCAGGATGGGCCACTACGTGGGTGTTGAGCAGTGCTACTAAGCTCCACACCAATGGCATCCCACAGTTTGCTTCTTTCTTGTTTGCCTATGGACTTGCTTTGGGAGCCAAAGAGTAGCTCCCATTTAGCAAGTGTAAGGCGCACAAGATGATTATTCTCCGCCAAATTAAATTCAGGCTCCCTCTTGGCACCTGGGCGCTTAGCCTGGGGTGCTGCCCCACCTTCAGACTGGGCCCTTTTCCGTAAGGGAGGTCTGCGCACAGCACCCACCAAACTCCTACTTGGGCCTGCTGTGGCCGGCAGATGTCCTGAATTTGGCTCCATCCTGTAGCTGCACACACACACAAATACACACCCAACAAGCACGCATGCAGACTACAGAATGGCATTGCAATCTCTTTGGGTTGGGCAGGTTTTATGTGCTCTACCAGCCAATCACAAACCAGTCCACTTAATTGATTCACACATACAGCCCAGTTCCTTCTAGCCACACCTCCACTGCACTGACTGAAGCATGTGTGTTAGCCAATTAACTCATTACAGACCTCATTAACCAAACAACACACACCCAAATACAACAATGGACTGATGTATCTGAAACCCTTGTGACATGTGGCTAGCCTAACGGCTATTTAAATAAACAGCAGCTTACCTTTCATTGGCCCACCACTGAATTTTCGCCCATGTCCGTTAATGCACGCAAGTTTCGGCTCACGTACGCTAGTAGCGCTACTAGCGTGCGCGTGCGCACTCCGTTTCACGCACACCTGGGTCGGCTAATTGGCGCCCGGAAATAGCAGAGCAACGCAAAAGGCGGCAAAGCGGACCTGTCCTTTTTGAAAGTGAAGTATAAATGGAAGGAATTTGCAAGCTTCTGGTATTCTTACACTGTGGCAAAGGCTGTGGTGTGGTGCGGTGCTTGCTTCCCTTAGCTCATTTGAGTCTCTGTCTGGGTTCTGTCCTCACTCTCTGTGGCTTGTTGGGTGATTTCTGACATCAGTGCTGTTTCTTTAGGAGCTTGTTTTTGGTGGCATATGCAAATATTGTGGAGCATACAGCAAGTGAGGCTTGATTTTGGGGCCTTTTGTGGGCTGTGCAGCAACTCCCCTCTTGGTTGTGCCTAACTTAGAAAGCTGTTTTTCAGCAGGCTGGTGGTTTGGACCACTATAGTTCTGGTTTTGTGGTGAGCTGCATTGTAGCGGGTGTGTGTGGAGTGTGATTGTTTGTGTGTGTGTGTGGTGTGTTTGTGGTTTTTGTTTTTGTTTTTTTTTATTTTGTATATCTCTTGAGTGTGTGTGATGGATAAGAGGGTGATGTATGGTGTCTGGGTGGATGGATGTATGTGTATGCTGAAAGAGCAGGAGGAAAGGGAGCGGGGTGTTGTGAGGCTTAGGGCACCCCGCTCCTTTGCAATCCGCCTTTCAGTATGGGACTTAAGTGACGAGCAGATCAGTAGCCGCTTCCGTCTGAATCGTGCTGCACTACAGTCCCTATATGATCAGATTAAGCACAAAATCGAGCCATCCACCAAACGCACTCAATCCATTCCAGGCATAGTACGCCTGTGTGCCACGCTGAATATTTTGGCACGAGGGACCTTCCAGGCAACCTCCGCCCTCCTCAGCGGGATAAGCCAGGCTACTATGAGCCGCATACTAATCCAGGTAGTTCTGGCGATTTGTGATTTAATCCCAATTTACATCAAGTTTCCTGAGGATGAGGAAGAGGTTGCCAAAATAAAACATGCTTTCTATCTGATGGGAGGGATCCCGAATGTGCTAGGGTGCGTTGATGGTACACATATCCCTTTCCGCCCTCCCCGTGCACAGGAGCTGTATTACAGAAACAGAAAGCAATTTCATTCCATCAACATCATGCTTGTCTGTGACCCAGACATGAGGCTGCGGGCGGTGAGATCGGGGTTCCCCGGCTCATGCCACGATTCTTACGTCTTGCAGCGGACAGTCCTGTGCCGGAAGTTTGAGAACAACGAAATGCCAGCTGGCTGGCTACTAGGTAAAGAATTAACCATGTCAAAGTATTTTGACTCAAATATGTGGCCTAGTAAGCCAAATTATAAAAAAAGATAAACAAAACATGTAGTAGTACTAATTGCTGTCTCTCTCCTTGTGTGTCAGGAGCCCACGGACCTCTGCCCATGAACGCTACAATGCAGCACATCGCAAGACCAGAAGCATTGTGGAAAGAACCATCGGCCTGCTGAAAGCACACTTTCTCTGTTTGGCACGGCCAGGAGGAGAGATGCTCTACAGCCCACAGAAGGTCTCCAAGATCATCCTCGCCTGCTGTGTGCTCCATAACATTTGCATATGCCACCGAATTCAAGCCCCTGAGGAGACAGCACTGGTGCCAGAAATCCCCAACTTGCCCGCAGGAAGAAGTGAGGACACCCAGACTGGCGATGAGCTAAGGGAAAGGATGATCACTTCCTTTTTTGCGGTAAGCTAACTACCCTTCACTCTAATCCAAGTACTGCACTACTGGGTAAATGTATTTGACCTCCCATCAAAATGAGAAAAAAAACACTCTAAGGGGGGTGTAAGATGACCCAAACCACTCTAAGGGGGGTGTAAGATGACCCAAACCACTCTAAGGGGGGGTGTAAGATGACCCAAACCACTCTAAGGGGGGGTGTAAGATGACCCAAACCACTCTAAGGGGGGTGTAAGATGACCCAAACCACTCTAAGGGGGGTGTAAGATGACCCAAACCACTCTAAGGGGGGGTGTAAGATGACCCAAACCACTCTAAGGGGGTGTGTAAGATGACCCAAACCACTCTAAGGGGGGTGTAAGATGACCCAAACCACTTTAAGGGGGGTGTAAGATGACCCAAACCACTCTAAGGGGGGTGTAAGATGACCCAAACCACTCTAAGGGGGGGTCTAAGATGACCCAAACCACTCTAAGGGGGGTGTAAGATGACCCAAACCACTCTAAGGGGGGTGTAAGATGACCCAAACCACTCTAAGGGGGGTGTAAGATGACCCAAACCACTCTAAGGGGGGGTGTAAGATGACCCAAACCACTCTAAGGGGGGTGTAAGATGACCCAAACCACTCTAAGGGGGGGTGTAAGATGACCCAAACCACTCTAAGGGGGGTGTAAGATGACCCAAACCACTCTAAGGGGGGTGTAAGATGACCCAAAACACTCTAAGGGGGGTGTAAGACGCAAATGTTGGTTAACAATTAATGCAATATTTTTTTTCAGCGAAAACACAAATTTAAAGATATATACTAACTGCACTTTTTTTAATTTTTCAGGCACCCCGAGATGCACCGTGATCACTCATTTCATTTTCCAAAACTTTACTGAACTTTTCTTTGATTTCTAATTTCTGTTGGATTTTTCATTTTCATTTTCATTTCTGTTTTAATTTTAGTTCATTTTTAGTGTAAAAATAAAAATATATATATATATATATACATGTGGCTATGTGTTTAATTCTGTTGTAATTTTCCTTTTCATTCTAATTCCTGTTTTAATTTTCCTTTTCTTTCTCATTTCTGGTTTAATTTTCGTTTTCTTTCTCATTTCTGTTTTTATTTTCCTTTTCTTTCTCATTTCTTGTTTAATTTTCCTTTTCTTTCTCATTTCTTGTTTAATTTTCGTTTTCTTTCTCATTTCTGTTTTTATTTTCCTTTTCTTTCTCATTTCTTGTTTAATTTTCCTTTTCTTTCTCATTTCTGGTTTAATTTTCCTTTTCTTTCTCATTTCTGGTTTAATTTTCCTTTTCAGTCTAATTTCTGGTTTAATTTTCCTTTTCATTCTCATTTCTGTTTTTATTTTCCTTTTCTTTCTCATTTCTGTTTTTATTTTCCTTTTCAATCTAATTTCTGGTTTAATTTTCCTTTTCATTCTCATTTCTGTTTTAATTTTCCTTTTCTTTCTCATTTCTGGTTTAATTTTCCTTTTCTTTCTAATTTCTGGTTTAATTTTCCTTTTCATTCTCATTTCTGGTTTAATTTTCCTTTTCTTTCTCATTTCTGTTTTTATTTTCCTTTTCATTCTCATTGGTGGTTTAATTGTATTTCCTTTTTCTTTAAAAAATAAAAAACAAATAAAATACATGTGGCTATGTGTTTAATTCTGTTTTAATTTTCCTTTACATTCTAATATCTGTTTTAATTTTATTTCCTTTTCAACACAAAATAAAAACTAAAAAAAGTAAAGAAACATGATGCAATGTGTTTTATTCTGAAGGTACTTGATTCCCAGCCCACAGCAAAGCAAAGCGCAGGCGCTGTGTTGAATAGCGTCATCAAACTGACTGACAGCGCCTACAAAGCTGAGGTCCAACATCATATTCAGCAATGTAGGCGTTGTTCCCAACAACGCCAGGTAGTGACTGAGGAGGCCTGCTATAGCGAATCGCTACCGCCCGCGGCGGACGCTAACGGCGCTCATAGCGCCATACTTCAGTCGCTCATCTGTCGCTACCTGGCGCTATTGATGAATCGGCCTCCCCGTGTTCTGTTGCATTTGTCGCAAAATCTGGTGGAGCCCCCAGATACAATATTTTTTTTTCCAGTAACTGATTGGTGGTTGTCTGTTACCCGCCCACTTACTGGAATGCCACATCCAGTCTCTTGTGCCACCCTTGTGCGGGTGCGTGAGGCTTGCCCAGCTTGCCCAGTCCTGCCACTGATAGCTTTGTTGCTGTTCGCACAGCCTGTCAGACAAAAGACTGAAAAGCCTCCTGGAGCCAGACCAAAACCCAAAGGTTGGTGGAGGCCCCCTTTGCAGGGAAAGTGGTGGAGGCCCGGGAACTAGCGCCCCTTGCGCCCTCCTCATAATCCGGCCCTGGTGCCAAGGAATACATTGGCGCTTTATCAATAAACGAATAATCATAATACAAAATCTCTTTTTTGCTTCCGTTTTCACAGAAGAACGTGATGTGCCACGTGAAATGTGGGTTGCAGTGTGCTTTAACAAACTTAGGTACACCTAAATAAATTAAAGATATGCATAGCAAACAATACAGTACATAGAAAGCTACACCGTGTGTAGCAAAAGTTAAGATTTTTTTCCACCGATCGAATCTAGTGCATGCTTTCAGTTATGTTTGAGTACTCATATGTATGATTGAATACATAGCTTCCTATTGTGCTCAGTTATTTCCTGCCCCCCATTCAAAATCTGATCAAGAGGGACAAAACCCTGGATGCTTTACTCTCCCCCCAACAAAAGTATATGGCACAACTGGCATTGCAAACTTCTTACCTTATTCCATGTTTTTTTACACTAGAAATGTGAAAAGAAAAAGGAGCACCTGCAAAACCGTGGTGCGATTCTGGGATACACTACATTACATCCTGCAATTTACCACCCAGATAGTTGACCTGAACACTTTTTAGGGTTCGATTTTAGGGTTCTGCTAGGAGGAATTGAAATTCTACTCTGTGAGAATCAACAAATGGTACAATAAGAAATATTCAAAAAATTGATTGATTTGTAAGTGCAATCGCAATCGTGTCAACTGATGGTTGTAGATAATTTTGTATATGCAAATAACTTTAATAGTAAAGTTAGTTTTTATAATGATATTATTTTGTGTTACAACATAAAATGCACTTTTTATTGCTTCAAAGCAACTATCTGCTATAAAGTTTATGTACTAATATTCTATTAAATCTTTATAGCCTCAAGTTATCAGCATAATTTGATGACAGTGAAGATTTTCCCTGTTTTTATATAATCTTATGTGAGCATGATGCAAGGTCTGAATAACACCAAGCAGAAATGTTTATCTGTTTGATTTCCTGTAGCTAGGAATGAGTTTTTGTTTGGAGAGATGGCCTCTGCTATAAATTGCCTAAATATGCTCTCCAGCTCAACTCAATAGCTTTCCTCTTCTTTTCTATAGCAAAAACACCTCTGCCTCACCAATGACCAGCATCAGCATTTTATCTATAAAATAAAGCATTGTAATTTAATTTTAGACCTGCTCCTTTCTTTTTTGTAACTACTTTCTTCTGATTTTTAAAGAGTTTTCAATTGCTCTACCTGCCTTACGCGTGTATGTATTTTTTACACTTGCATTCAATGTTTTCAGAGCTGCCAAGATTTTAAGGGGGATGCTCAAGGGAAATAGAATGCTAACAGCGGGATGTTGGATGGAATCATTCCTGTCAGCTTTAGAAATGCTAGTTTCTAAAGCCGCCTTAGCAACCTGACAAGGCATTTTAAGCAGATCCTACTACAAAAATATATCTGTACAGAGATAGAAATAGGACCTGCTGAAATGCCAACATATAGTTTTCAGGCCACTGACTGTAATGATCATTATTTAACAGGTATTAATATTTTATTAAAGTGAAACTCCAGCTAAATCTCTTTTTGCAGCAGAAAGAGTGGAACAAATGATGTTTTTTGTTCTGTGTTCTTCCCATTAACAAATGAATTTATGCAGTATATATATTTTTTCCATTAATAAAAAGAAAACATAACTATTTTACTACATGGTTGCCTGTTTATTTTTCCTTGTTTTGTGCAACTGTTTTTCCATTGCATCAAGTCTTAATATACTGCCCAGAGGTATAGTAACACTGGTGGGATCACTAACGGAGAGGGCCTAGGGTCCTGATCAGCAGCATGGCTAACATTTTCTGTCTTTGAGCTTAATTTATGAAGTACACCCTTCTGCACTAGATTGCATCATTTTGTTGGCATTCTCGTCTTCTTTTTTTTTTTCCATTCTGTGCTGTTATCTTTCTGTAAGTGTGCATTTAATGCCATTGTGAATCAAAATTCCTTTTATTAAATTATCAGCTTAAATTGGCACTCTAGGTTTATCCCTATTGGCCAACCTGTGTTGGTGCCAATTTGTGTGCCTATTGGCCCTTATGCTGGAATTAATTGCCCCAATAAGTGCTACTCTGTACCACTAAATTTATGGTGCTGCATGTCATCATTGTTATTTCTTAACAGGCGATGGAGGTTAGCATAGTTTTTTTAAGGGTTTCGGCTTTTCATTAAATAATGCTGAAGGTCCGGTTTAAGTTTTTCCACAATTGGTCAAATTTAGTTCTTAGAATATAGCATTTATTGCGTTTTACTCAAGCTCCCTAAGATTCCTTGCCTTGAGAAAATTAGCTTCTTAAATTTGGTATTACAGAAAAGCACAGAGGATACCATGGGCTTGAGTGGTGTTTCAGTCTAATCAGTCGCAGTGGTCAATGGTGATTTCCTCAGATGAGCTATCTGTTTTGGCACCTCTGGTTTTTTTTGTCATTATCTATTTTATTTTTAAGCTGTTTCTTTGGGAGCGATTCTCCAAATCATTGATTTTTTAAGGTTTAGGGCTTTTTGTTGTATGGTCCAGATAGTACAGTTTTGTTTCCAATCCCTGTCTAGGGTCAGTGCGTCAGCCTCTAAATTATCTATTTACTGTGGGACTGAGTAGACAGCATACTTTAATTCAGAGGGTTTCGTGTTGATCACAGATAAAATAGTTTCTTGGATTTATTCTTTTAGATGCTTTGCAGTGTTCCCAAAATATTTTTGAAGCTTTTTAACTTCATTAGTGAGATCTTTAAACAATAAAGCCAGATTATTAGTTGTGATTAAAGGGTTGTCTTTTGGCGCTTGAGCTCCCATGGTCTCTCTAGGTTAGGGGTGTCAAACTAATTTTACCCACCATTTATCTTTGACATTTGGGCCCTGGTGATTTCCCCCCTTTTTCTATTAAACCATTACATATTAAATAAACTAAAACATTTAAATATTTTATTTATTAGACTCTGTCATCTCCTTTTGAATTCAGCAGAATAAGCTGTGCCCTATGCTTGAACTGCAAAACTGCCACTGCAAAACGGAAGATCAATGTATTAATGTTAATAGAAATAACTCCTGACAACGGGTGCTGCCCAGACCTACAAATTCTCTGAGTTTACCCTGGAATTTTTAATATGTCTTCTTTTCTTGACAAACTTCTGGGCAGCATTTGCATAATTATATAATTTGGGTTATTAAGTCTAATTATTTTTAGACATGCAAAATTATGGCACATATTAAAGTACCTATTAATTTGGTATCGGGGGTGTAAAATTATACATACTACATACATTGATTAACTAAAAGGCAAACATTTCTGAAATTATATGACTTTTTCTGGTGCCACAAGGGCACCACAAGTCGTGGTTTGTTTTGGGTCTGTCAAGTCTGCATTAGAGCTCCTTAATTATGACACCCCTATATCCATTTCAGTGCCAAGCATGTAGATTCTACGTGCTTGCTTCCACTCCACTTAAGTGCCAAGCACGTAGAATCTATGTGTTTGACTTCTCCCCCTGCTACAGTAAAAGTAAAATAACAAAAACACTCACCTGACCCCTTGTTCGATCGGGCCGGGTCTCCTCTTCACCAGGGGGGCCTCCGATTGCCTCCCTGAAAGGCCCTCTCCCTGTCCTCCTCGACGGGCGCCACCATCCCTTTGGGGCGGGGCTTATGACATCACTCCCGGGTGTCATCCTGGCTCCGGGCTGTCATTTCTGACACTTGTCATCGCTGGCCACAGGAGGAGGAAGGCAGGTGATGATCTGATCACCTGCCTCCCTCCTCCACTGGCCAGCGATGACAACAACTGTCATCAGAGCTGCGAGGGACACAAGAGCTGAAGATCAGAGGTGACTAAAGTAAAAAAAGTTTTTATTTTTTAATAAGAAATCATTCTTTATTCTGTGTGTGTGTTTTTCTTTTTACTGTTAACTCCTTGTGAACTGGTAAGGGGTCCATGAGACCCCTTATACCAGTTCACAAGACTCGGGGGTCTGGCAAGTCACCTGCGGCTAGTGGGTGACTTGTCATTAACCCCCGGCACCCACATTACCTGCCTCCCCAAAGCCCAGGGGGGGCAGAAGAGCCCGGGCCCACGGGCTATGCGGGCTTGTAGCCTGCAGGGCCAGGGGCCACAAAAGCTGGCCTCTGTGCCCTGTTCCTACAAGCCCTGCATAGCTGGTCCCGGGGCTGGTTATTTCGGGTAAGGGGGACCCCATGTCATTTTTGGGGGGATTTTTAAGGGTTTTTCTCGATTTAACCCTTTGCAGTGTGCATGGTAGATGTATTTTATTTGTAAATGTTATAAAGTACTTGTTTCAGTTTGGGGGGTCTCCTGGGCAGGAACAGGGGGCTACCGATAAATATGTGGTACCGTTCTAAACGGTACAAAGGGGGCTTTCTCATTTTTTATTTAAAATTAAGGAGGCGATTTTCTAAAAAAATGTTATTTATTTTATTTTTTTTACTTAATAATAACATTGTAAAAAACATAATAAAATTTACAAACAAGACTTTTCATGTTAAAGCCTAAACTCTGCTGCAAAAAAATATATATATAACTTTCCAAAAAATTCCAGCAAAAATGGCGCAAAACGGCGCAAAATGGGGAAAAATGACCTGTCAACAGAGGGTGACAAAATCTCAAGTAGGCTGTCAATTAAATGGGTTAAAAGTAGCTATGCATGTTGGGTATTGTTCTGTTCGGGGGACCTTGAGCTTTCAGACTTAGCTTGTTTTTTCTTGTTTGTATATTTATATTTTAGGAAAAGGTGTTTTTTATTCAGCTTTTTTATACATTTTTTTAGGGAAACCCTGCGCAACCAAAGAATTCTTTGAGGGATTAATTCCAGAAAGGTGAACCCACTACAACAAGCTGGGTACGCTTAGAAAGCTTAACGTGTGTACTTTCAGGGAATATATGGTTTATGGGGGATATTCCAAATGTAAAGGTTTTGTTTTGGTTGAAAAAACGCAAGGTGCGCGCTTTGTCTGCAGAGCAGAAATTTTCAAGTAAAATTACCGTTACGCACATGCTTTACTTTGGGGTGTTTGGCAACTCTTCCATTGACAGTAGCTATGCATGTTGGGTATCGTTCTGTTCGGGGGATGTTGCTTTTTCAGATTTTACTTGTTTTTTCTTGTTTGTATATAGTTTTTTTAGGAAAATGTGGCTTTGATTTAGCTTTTTTATCCTTTTTTTAAGGAGACTCTTTGCAATCAAAGATTACATTGAGGGATTACTTCCAGAAAACTGTGGCCATATCAACAAGCCTGATACACCTAGAAAGCTTGAGGTGTGTACTTCCAGGGAATATATAGTTTGTTGGGGGTATTTCAAATGTAACGGGTTGTTTTTCTGGAAAAACTTCAAGGTGCGCATAGCGCATTTAGCGTTGTATTTTATCTGAAAATCCCCTAAAGCGCTGTTTCAGTTTGGGGGAGTCTCCTGAGCAGGAAAGTGTCTACCTATACATATGTGGTACCGCTGTAACTGGGAGAAATCGGGATTTCAAACGCAATAAGATTTTTTTGACAAACGTACATTTTTTATTACAAAAAAACACTACAAATAGTAAAAAATAGATTTTTTTTATTTTTTTTTCACATATTTCACCCAAAAATATTGAGAATACACCTAAAAAATGACAAACAAGACATTTCATGTTAAAGTCCAGACTATGCTGAAAAAAACAATATATAATTTTCCTGGAAATCCCTTCAAAAATCACATTTGAACATGGGGAGCGCAAAATAGTGCAAAATGGTCTGGCAACAAAGGGTGACAAAAACTCCAGGTAGGTTGGCAGCGAAAGGGATATACCAAAGCACGACTAGTTGTTACCTCTTATTGATTTGTGCATGAAAATAAAATTCAGTGTACAATAAGATTCCATGAACCAATGCTGGAGGCTGATGCAAAACATAAAAAAAGGGCAAATTGTCCTGGCTTCTATATTACTAATATATTATATTAGTAATATTATACTTTATTGATAATATAAAGACAAACTGCTTTGAGAGTTCAGGTTTACCAGCTGGCTGTCACCTACTGCACCCCACATGCCCTCAGCTTTGACTTTTATTACAAATGTCCAGTAGGGTTGGGCAAGTAAGGTTCAGAGAAAAAGAAAAAGGAGAGTGGCTGTCCCCCCTGCATTGTACTGCCCTGGCCACAGGCCCATGAGTACCTAATGGGAAATGCAGCTTAAGAATTCCCTTTTTTTGAAAACTATTTGTATTTTGTGCTGCCTTCTTTGCCAAGCTTTTATTCTTCCTTATCCCTTATTATTCCTAAACTACAGTTCCTATAGTAGTGTGTAGATGTTTTAAAAAATGTTGTTACTACTGAGTAGTTAATAACAGAACGAGACTTGCACCAATCAGTATTTTAAGCTTCTTCCCTATCAAAATACATTGAATATGTTTTCATTACCATTAATCCACAATATATATTGCATAGTAATTTCATAATAGTGTTTTATAGATTACCAATAATATAAGCAAAAATATAGGTTATGCTGGACCAGTAGAAAAACAACAAGTATCCATTGCTAAATGTCCAATAAGTCTTGTTTCTAAGCACATTGCTGCAAATTCTTCCTTTTGTAAGATATCAAACTCGGTCATGACAGCAGTAATGACTTAGCTATTGGCATCTTGCTGGTCAGGTTTCTTGTTTTCTGCTAACTTCAATGAAAAGTTAATAAAAGTTAATAAAAAAACTGATCTGTCACATAGCTCACCAGCTGTGCCTTTATCCCCAGAAGAAGTGGACAGTGGAAGCTGCTGCTGTTTGGTACCAGTAAATAAGTGTAAACATAGGCTAAAAGAATAAATACAAATGAAACCATACATTGCATCCCTAAATATTTAATGTTACTTAAACAAGAGCAGTGGCATTGAAATACAATTTAGACTCTGATTCATAACAATATTCTGTTAATTCAATATCATTCAATGAATATATTATAAGCACATTGTCATTTATGAGATGACAGCATGAATTTTTGACACTATCCCTTTGCTTTAACCTTTTTACAACTTGTAACACTTGTTTATACCTGTTACCTGAAGACCACACTTATAAATTCATAAGGACTAACAGGTATTTCAAGGTCAAAGAAGCATCCGCTCAGGCAAACAGCACAAAGATTTAATTGAAACTTTTTAATATACATACCTATGAAGCAGATTAACCACAGATATGTCCTACAATGAAACAAAATTGCAACATAAAGTGAAAAAAGTGGATTAGTCGTTCAATTAGAAATCACTTGTCTGGCAAATAGATTGTTCCTAGCTTACTGGAGATCTGGCCACCAATACAGGCTAAAATACCAGCTCAAGCAGTTTATTTCTTCACAAAACCAAACAAACAGGCTTCCATCAGCATATGTCATAACAAAAAATCCTCTTGCTGCAATTTTCAAGTTATCACAAACTCTTAGGCCTACTCATATCTCACACAGAATGCTGGCTTACATTTGGAACAGGATACCCTGCTCCTCTTACAGAGTTTCTCACTGCAACATCCTTTTTTGCTCTGGACTCTCCTGCCTTCCCCCAACTCCTTGCATCAGAACACCCTGGCTCACCGGATATCTGGTTCAGCGGGTCGGGGGCCAGCTGTCTGGCTCAAAGCCTACCTACGCTCTGCAACACTTCCCCTCTCTGTACTGCTCAGCCATTTTATTTATCAGGTCCAGCCCAGCTGCACTTGCTAACCCTCACATTAAGAGAACATCTGGACTGGATTTACCATCTTAACATAAGCCTTTAAAAGGTTTAAGGCAGTCTCATTAGCAGATGTATTAGTTATTGTAAGCAATATAATTTGGTTTTGGTAATATTCAGGTCTGTTTTTATAAATAGGTGGTTTTCCACATGAAATCCTGAAATGGTTAGAAAATGTTGTCATATAAAATGCTAGAAAAAAATATGTTAAAGTGAGAAACTGAAAATGGTGAACTGTTTGTCCCCCTCAAAAACTTGTAGTTATTCTCACATGGCTCTACTATACCTTTGGAGTTGTGAGTCTAAAGAGAAAATGTGGTATAACACAGTTACAGTTGATATTAGGGGTTATCCAAATCTTTGAAGTTACAAAATAACACATTAAAATAATTATTGTTTATTTATATAGCATCTTCTTCCATTGTGCTTTGAACCTTTGCAATTTTGTTGTGGGTTCCCCAATTTTTTTAAATAGAAGAATACAAATTTTATTGTACCTTAATCCAGTATGATAGTGTAAAGTTCTGACTGCTTCTCCAAGCTCAGCCTCTACAGATATATCCACAATAATTAGCATTTGCATAGTCTACTATTAATGTAGTTTCTGTTTTTTGATTAGAAAATATCTCCACCTCAGTTGACCAGAATGTAGTTTTAGTAACTTCCGTTTTTTGTTGTGTTCTAGTATTTCTACTAGAATATTTAGTTAACCTCGTAATAGTATCACCTAACACTAAAAATACAAGAAAATACAGTACTTTGTTGCTACAGAAATGAATTTAATTCATGTTTGTTGAGTTCAAGTAATAACTAGAGATGAGCGAACTTTTGAAAAATTCGATTCGACTGATTCGCCGAATATTTCGACAAAAATCATTTCGACCCGAATTTATTCGCGATGAATCGCTATTAAAAACGGCTATTTCTGAGCTTCCCAGAGCCTCAATAGGGTTGTAAACCATTCTGCCTTGCTGTAACACGCATAGGATGCGTGCTGGGTTAGTGAAATAATACTGTAAATAATTAGGACATGCAGATCAGAGGCATCGCTATTAGAATCGCAGAACGGCACAATTGCAGAGAGTTGAGGTGGCATTACTATGAGGGGCCCCTATATTGCCTGAAAAACACACCCTGGCAGCAGGAGGAGCCCAAATATTGGCTGAAAGACATCCTGGAGTTGGCAGCAGGAGCAGCAGGAGCCCAAAAATTGGCTGAATGACACACTGGAGTTGCAAGCAGCAGCAGCAGGAGCCCAAACATAGCTTGAAAGAGACACTGGAGTTGGCAGCAGGAGCCCAAAAATTGGATGAATCACACCCTGGAGTTGCAAGAAGCTGCGGCAGCATCCCAAACATTACTTTAAAGAGACACTGGAGTTGGCTTCAGGAGCCCAAAAATTGGATGAATCACACCCTGGAGTTGCAAGCAGCAGCAGGAGCCCAAACATAGCTTGAAAGATACACTGGAGTTGGCAGCAGGAGCCAAAAAATTGGATGAATCACACCCTGGAGTTGCAAGCAGCAGCAGGAGCCCAAACATTGCTTTAAAGAGACGCTGGAGTTGGCAGCAGGAGCCCAAAAATTGGATGAATCACACCCTGGAGTTGCAAGCAGCAGCAGCAGCATCCCAAACATTGCTTTAAAGAGACACTGGAGTTGGCTTCAGAAGCCCAAAAATTGGATGAATCACACCCTGGAGTTGCAAGCAGCAGCAGCAGGAGCCCAAACATTGGCTGAAAGAGACACTGGAGTTGGCAGCAGGAGCCCAAAAATTGGATGAATCACACCCTGGAGTTGCAAGCAGCAGCCCAAACATAGCTTGACAGAGACACTGGAGTCGGCTTCAGGAGCCTAAATATTGGCCTAAAGACACACTGGAGTTGGCAGCAGCAGGAGCCCAAACATTGGCTGAAAGAGACAATGGAGTTGGCAGCAGCAGCAGGAGCCCAAAAAATTAATGAGAGAAACACCCTGGAGTTGCAAGCAGCAGCAGCAGGAGCCCAAACATTGCTTAAAAGAGACACTGGAGTTGGCAGCAGCAGCAGGAGGCCAAAATTGCTGGAAAGACACACTGGGGTTGGCAGCAGCAGGAGCCCAAACATTGCTTGAAAGACACACTGGAGTTGGCAACAGGAGCCCACAAATTGGCCTAAAGACACACTGGAGTTGCAAGCAGCAGGAGCCCAAAATTGCCAGAAAGACACACCCTGGAGTTGGCAGAAGCATTAAGAGAACATATACAGATTTTCGTCACAGATATCTTATCCGAAGAATATTAATAAAAAGTAAGAGTAACGTAAAGCAATTACTCAATAATTACTTGTGGTCTGATGCGGAGGAATGTCTGTAACTGGAGAGCAGCGCCTTAAATCTGTTTTGCACAATCCATATTTCTTTAATGTTAGTCTGGCCCCATGATCAATCTACTCTAATGCATCAGGCATTGGTGGGTGGAAATCTTGGCTGATCCATGCCCAATTAATTTCCACGCAGGCCAGTCTCTGAAAAAAAAACATTTTTGAAGCATACTGGAGCACACTGAATTGCTCTCATCAGAGCATCACTTATGCACATCTAAGAGTTTCATCACTTTGTTCGTGTTAAAGTCTTCAGGGCCTAGTTACTACTTAGTGAAAGACCATAGACAGTTACACACCTGCTGCTCTTATCGACAAATCCTGTTTTAAGTGTAGTGTAGCGTTTTGTCCTCCCCTCATATACGCACTAAGTATGTCAGGCAGAGAAGTGGCAGGATGGGCACAGAGAAGTTGCAGAGGCCTAAATTCATCAAGCAGAGGTTGCAGCAGACTAGGGGTGAGTGGCAGCAGGAGTCTCAGTGAGAGGACTGATCTCCCGGGATCAGCTAGCGGTCGTGTCTTGACCAGCAACCCATCTGCCATCATCCTTTGGTTAACACGATCATCCACTGCATCACAAGTGACATCTGACACCCCCAGTCAACTGTCGGTTATGTCTTATGCTTAGGGTTCAGCCCCACTATTCAGTGAGGACGATCTGATAATCAGAAAAATCAGCAGCTACTGCCCAGCCAAGAAGTTCAGGAGACACTCGCCGCTTCTTCCACTAGGCAGGCAAGTAGTGATGAGGAGAGTGGCATGAAAGGTGGTGTTGCAAGCATTTTGGCTTCTTAAGCAGACACTGTTGAGGAACCTGAGGAGGACATCAGTGAGTTTTGAGGGCACTTTTAAAGGCTTGGTGTGATGGAGAGTGACAGATTTAGCGGCCAGCATAGCTGGCATAGAGGCAAATGTGCTCGGGGTAGACAACTCGCGTGGCAGGCTATCTTCCCAGGAGGTAGGGGAAGAGGGTCCCTGGAGTTGGCGGCGGGGGCAGCATCAGTGAATTAGTGCGGACTGTTGGTAGGAAAAATCAGCTACAAGGCCATATGGCAGTTTTTCATCAAGCATCCGCAGGAGGTTAACATGGCTATATGAAAGATGTGTAGGCAGAAGGTGAAGTGTGGCCAGGGTCCCAGTGTTGGACCCACAGTCCTGCGTCAACATTTGCAGCATCACCATCAAGCGGCCTGGGAGAGTTGGCTCCAAAGTGGTGGTCCAGCCTGCTGCATTACCCAGTGGCACGCCGCTCTCTGTTCCAGCCAGCCAAGGCTCCACCACCTCCTGTGTGTCATACCCATCCTCTGTCGCTCCAGATGCTCCTCCTCCTCTAAATCCGAGTCCGTCATTCCGCCAGCAATCCATTGGCCAAGCCATGTCCAAGAGACAACAGTATGTGCCCACTCATCCAACGTGCAGAAGCTAAATGTGCTCCTGTATAAGGTGCTCCCTTTTGAGTTGGTGGACCTTTCAGAGAACTGATGGCTTGTACCGAGCAGAGGTGGAGAGTCCCATGCTGTCACTTCTTTGCGAAGAAGGCAGTACCAGCCCTGTACAATTTTGTTGAACAGAAGATGGGCCAGTCCTTTAGCCTGTCAGTGTGTACCAAAGTGCACAACAGTGCCTACGTCTGGAGCTGTAACTATGGTCAGGGACAATAAATATCCTTTAAGGACCACTGGGTGATTGTGGTTCCTGCACAACCACAACAGCAACTTGGACAGGTCCCTCCGCTGTGGCCTCTACGCTCCTAGGCCTTTGTGCCTGTGACAGTGCACTTGCACTTAGCAATGGTGTCACTGAAAAAAGTGGCAAATTGTCAATTACATATTAATAGTTAACATTTATCTTATTTGAACATATTTATAATAATAACATATAATAACATATAACATAGCAACAATAAAATCTAACATAATAACAGTAACATATAAAATGTATCAATTTTTTTTTTTTTTTTTGTGGATATATTTTTTTTATTTATTTTTTTCATATTTTGTATTTTTTAAAAACATTTTTACATTTTTTTAAATATTTTTTTTCTATTGTCTTTTTTAATATTTTGTGAATTTTTGTACCAATTTTTCTTTCATTTTGAATTTTTTTTTGTATTTTGTTTTTTCTAAATATTTTCTTTTTTTTTCCCAGTGCCCTTCCAGCCTACCATGTGTGCAGGACACGGCGGTTTCACGCTGTTCTTCACATGGTTTGCCTTGAGCCACAGAGCCACACATGGGAGGAACTGCTAAAAATGAGAACTCAATAAATTAAATCATGGCTTACTCCACGAAAACTGCAAATGGGACCCATGGTGACTGACACTGGGAAGAACATCTTGTCTGCGCTGCGACAACGAAGCCTGAGCCATGCGTCCTGCCATGGCACACGTGTTCAATCTCGTTGTCAAGCTTTTTCTGAAGTCTTCCCCAGATCTGCAAGACATCCTAACAACGGGAAGGAAACTTTGCATGCACTTCAGCCACTCCTACACCGTCAAGTACACCCTTCTTGAGCTTCAGCATAAGAACGGTATCCCCAAACATAGTCTGATTTGCGATGTTTCCACCCGTTGGAATTCCACCCTCCATATGCAGGATTGACTATAGGAACAGAGAAAAGCCATCACGGATTTCTTGATGGTGCAAACGGATAGGGGGACTCCCCTGTGTAACTTCAATGTAAACCAGTGGCAGCTCATACGTGACACCTGCCGTTTGCTCAGGCCCTTTGAGGAAGCTACTTTATTAGTCAGTAGCCAGGACTATGAGATGAACGATGTGATTCCACTGCTTCATGTACTACACACATGTTGGAAACCATGACTGGTCAGGGCACTGGAGACATGGCGCATACATTTCACATCCACATGAAGCCTGTGGGGGCTGAAGTGGAGGAGGAGGAGGGGCACAGGTTTGACAAAATGCCCATTTTATCTAGTCATCTGACAGGAGAGGAGGAGCAGGAGCAGCCACAGGAGCTAGAGGGTTGTGAGGAAGGTGAGACAGAGGACCCAGACACACCGTGGCAGTTTGCAGTGGAGATGGAGACAGGTAGTCCCTCCGAGTCACTTGCACAAATGGCACGATGCATGCTCACGTGCTTGCGTAGTGACCGCAGAATTGTCTCCATTTGTCAGCGGGATGACTTCTGGCTCTCCACCTTATTGGACCCTCGCTTCCGGCACAAAATGGGGGCAATTTTTACACCCACTGAGAGGGAGGACAAACTGACCTACTACAGAGACATCCTACGTAGTCAGTTGGGCGATGCCTATCTACACCATGGTCCATACTGTGATGCCCAGAGGGACACCAGCATTCTGTAAGCAGGCAACCCCCAATCTCCACCGCCGCTTCTGACTATAGTCAAGCCCCTGTTTGCCAGGACACTAGGTACGCCTCACCGGACATGGTTGCCCCCAGGTCTTAATAGGCGCAAAGGATGGCTGCTTACGGTGAAGGCCGATGAACCACAAGGGTATCCCGAAGCCGAGCTCGTTCACAGGTAGTCAATCCGGAGGGTGCGTCAGAGTACAGGGATTAGACAGGTGCGTTGTTAGGAGTAGCCAAAGGGTCAAGCCTGGAGGTCAGAGATCGCGGGGTATCCAGAGGGGCAGGCAGCTTCGTGGTCAGACAAAGCAGAGGTCAGTACAGGCAGCAGACAGGAATGGTCGATCAAGCCGTGTCGGAACTAAACCGGCACAAAATGGAGGCATTTTTTAAACCCGCCGAGAGGGAGGACATACTGACCTACTACAAAGACATTCTACGTAGTCGGTTGGCCGATGCCTATCTGCACAATGGTCCATACTCTCGCAGGTCTGACTCGGGGGGACCTCTGCGATCACCTTCCACTGCCATGGCTGCTGGGGGGGTGGAAGAAAAAGCAGCAGCAGCTCCATCAGCAGCAGCCTCAGTCTTCAGTCGCTAATGAGTAGCTTTCTACACCCGCATAGTGAGTCTACTCATGAGCAGCATGAAGACCTGGAGCAGGACCTGAACCAGCAGGTCGTGTCATACCTTGACATGACCATGCCAACACACCTTGAGGATCCGCTGGACTTCTGGGCAGCCAAACTTGACTTGTCGCCCAACTGGCAGAGTTTGCCCTGGAAAAGCTGTCCTGCCCGGCCAGTAGCGTGCCATCTGAGCGGGTGTTTAGTGCGGCGGGGGCCATAGTCATACCAAGGAGAACTTGTCTGTCCACGAATAATGTGGAGAGACTCACCTTTGTGAAGATGAATCAGGCATGGTTGAACCAGGATTTCCAGCCAACAATGGATGATCCATGGTAGTAGCTGATGCATGGTAGCTCCTTATGCTGCTGCCAACTCCAGGGTGTGTCTTTTAGGTAATATATGGGCTCCTTATGCTGCTGCCAACTCCTGGGTGTGTCTTTCAGACAATATATGGGCTCCCTATGCTGCTGTCAACTCCTGGGTGTGTCTTTCAGGCAATATATAGGCTCCCTATGCTGCTGCTGCCAGCTCATATGTGTGTCTTTCAGGCAATATATGGGCTCCTAACGCTGCTGCTGCCAACTCCAATGTGAGCACTCTTAAAAGACGCATGCTAGCATATTTGGGATGCCCCCCGGTTAAAGGCAATGGCTGCCGGCAATTTGACAAAGTGACTTTCTTTACAAAATGCAACCAGTTAATAGACAGGTACTCTTGAAATATTACTGCTAGTGTTTGGGATGCCCCCTCCTCACATACAGAGGAGGCCTCCCTTGATTGTAGAAAAGTGACGTTAATTGTAAAATGCAAGCAGTTATTAGACAGGTACTCTTGAAATATTACTGCTAGTGTTTGGGATGCCCCCTCCTCACATACAAAGGAGGCCTACCTTGATTGTGGAAAAGTGATGTTAATTATAAAATGCAAGCAGTTATTAGACAGGTAGTCTTGAGATATTTATGCTAGTGTTTGGGATGCCCATGTGGGCTGGGGTTTTTACAGCAGACACAGAAACAATTCAAACTGCGATATATTTATGAGAAATAGCCTTTAAAAGCTACTTTAGTGTAACAGATAGGGTCAAATGTGCTAATTGGGATACCCCGAGGCCAGTTTTTTTACAGCACACACAAAAACAATTCAAACTGCAATATATTTATGAGAAATAGCCTTCAAAAGCTGCTTTAGTGTAACAGATAGGGTCAAATGTGCAGGTTTGGGATACCCTGTGGCCTTGTGTTTTTACAGAACACACAAAAACAATTCAAACTGCGATATATTTATGAGAAACAGCCTTTAAAAGCTGCTTTATTGTAACAGATAGGGTCAAATGTGCAGGTTTGGGATACCCTGCGGCCTGGTGTTTTGGCAGCAGGACAAAAACCAATTCAAAATGCAATAGCTTAATAAAGCTGAAGCTGTAGCTTATTTAGTATAATATATAGGGTGCCATGTGATGGTTTGGGATACCCTGCGGCCTGGTGTATTGACAGCAGGACAAAAACCAATTCAAAATGCAATAGATTAATAAAGCTGATGCTGAACAACGCTTATTTAGTATAACAGATAGGGTGCAACGTGGTGCTTTGGGATACCCTGCGGCCTAGTGTATTGACAGCAGGACAAAAACCAATTCAAAATGCAATAACTTAATATAGCTGATGCTGAACAACGCTTTTTTAGTATAACAGATAGGGTGCAATGTGCAGCTTTGGGGTGCCCTGCGGCCTGGTGTATTGACAGCAGGACAAAAACCAATTCAAAATGCAATAACTTAATAAAGCTGATGCTGAACAACGCTTATGTTGTATAACAGATAGGGTGCAAGGTGCAGCTTTGGGGTGCCCTGCGGCCTGATTTATTGAAAGCAGTCAAAAACAAGTGCAAACTGAAGTAGCTTAATAAAGCTGATGCTGATCAAGGCTTATGTTGTATAACAGATAGGGTGCAAGGTGCAGCTTTGGGGTGTCCTGCGGCCTGGTTTATTGAAAGCAGCCAAAACCAAGTGCAAACTGAAGTAGCTTAATAAAGCAGCTGATGCCGTCAAGGCTTATGTTGTATAACAGATAGGGTGCAAGGTGCAGCTTTGGGGTGCCCTGTGGCCTGGTTTATTGAAAGCAGTCAAAAACAAGTGCAAACTGAAGTAGCTTAATAAAGCAGCTGATGCTGATCAACGCTTATGTTGTATAACAGATAGGGTTAAAATAGCTTGTGCCTTAGGATGCCCATGTGGCCTGGTGTATTTTAAGCTGAACAGAAAATATTAACACTAATCCAATTATGAGAAATGCTTTTGTTTAACAGATAGGGTTAAAATAGTGTTCAGGGCTAAATAGCAGAAAGGGTTAAATAGCATATGCATGGCATGCACAGTGTGCAGCTGTATTTAAACCAAACCAAATATATTAACAGTAACCCAGTTATTATGAAATATGAATCATAGCACTAAGCACCCTGTCACTATGACTAGTATGCTGCTGGATTGTTCCGGTTTTAAATCTTTCCCTAGCTCTGTCTACCACTCTAAATCTCCCTAACTATCTGTCTCTCTCTTTACCTATCTGTAACTGTCTCTTTTAGCTATTGCTAACTCTCACCTACCTAAGACTGTCTGTCCCTCCCTGCAGCTAGCTCCGTTCTGTCTGCAATGCAAGTCTGAACTGCGCAAAAGGAAAATGGCCGCCGCTTTATATAGCACGGTGACGTCACCGGGCTTCCTGGCTGCTGATAGGCTGCATGTGACTGTCCCATCGTCACTTGACCCTGGGGACATGTCTGAACATGTCCGTCCACCATCTTAGAATGCCTGTCATTGAGTTTCAAGGAAAACTTCGATCGATCGAAACGCCAGGAAATTCGGATTCAGTCAGAATCGAATTTTTCATGAAATTCGGAACGAATCCGGGTTAATCCGGATCGATTTGCTCATCCCTAGTAATAACGGGAACAAATCAGTAATTAGGTTCTGTAGTATGTAACCTTTGACCAATACCATAATTATAAATTCAGTATTAACTACTGTATGGCCACTTTAAACCAAATTGTTTTAATATATGATGTACTGAATTTCCTTCTACCTCCTTTCTTTCAGTTAACATACAAACTGCTTAACTTTTATAGTATCTGCCCAAAGAGGAACAGCTGAAGAGCTAAATGATAAATCTCATGTATGGCTCAAGGGAGAGGCTAATCATCCTGCCCTAGCCTTAAACCAGGCTACAGATGTCGTGACTGCCAGAGAGCATGCATGCTGCTCTACAGCACTGCCATTTAGAAAGAATGAAAGGGTTCCTATGGGAATGCTTAACAACATTTTATTAACCAAGCCTGGCAGAACTCAGCACCACGATCAACAAGTACAGGGGAATATTTTATTCCTAGCAAAATGAATATATTTTAATAAGCAACAGAAGTTGATTCTGAAAATGGTGTATAAATGAACGATGAGGAAAAATATTTTTGGGCACATGAAATTCTTTTGATATAATACATATGTCACGTTTATATATTTTATTTGAGTAATATCTTAAGAGTTTGGTCATTGACAATGTCTTTTTAAGGTATATTTTATTCAAAAAAATATTTAGAAACAAAAAATCAAGTAGGTATGGTTATGCATCCAAAGATCCCAGTATGAATTGGTATGGGTGATAAAACATGGATCCAACACCATGATCAAGCAATGGTAGCACAAGGGGTCACCAAAGTCCTTTTGTGTACAGCAGTCAGCTGGAAAGGTCCTGGCAACAGTTTTTTGGGACACAAAAATTGTTGTAATACAATAAGTCACATAAGACAGCACTTACTGAAGACACCTATGCTTCGACTATGAATCCTGTACAGAAACTAGGGGCCTTAGTTTGCATACAATGCAATCGCATGTGTTAAACCCCCATGTCACATCAAGGCGCCCTTTTGATCGGGTCCCTACTCCTATTTTTAAGTGTCCAAAGTTGGGACATGCAATGCAATCAAATATTCAAGGGCTTCTCACCTGGAAAGCTGCCAGCCTCCCTTTAGAGCACTCCAAAGGGAGAGATCCATGGTGGCTGAATATCCCCCTATGGGTGCTCATGGCAATTCAAACTGAGTAAAGGGGGTCGGAGTCGCTCCATCACTAATATTTATACAAAATTATTCAGGGCCTGGGAACCAATTTACAGGCCAGTTTACCCCTCTAATCACTATATAATAGTCAGCAAACAGGCATATGTGGGCACGCCACATCAAGGCTCCCCTACTCCTATTTTTGAGTGCCCAAATTTCTCCCTGTATGTGGTCATGACAATTCATACTGAGTAAAGGAGGTGTGACTCGCTCCATCATTAATATTTATACATAATTATTTTAACTATCCCAGGTTTTGGTCCCTGTCTCTGTGGTACCCCGATGCAGGATGCCCCGCTGTGTGAAACCCACCAGGTTGCCCATTCCAACTCACGTTTTCCTGATCCTATGACGCATGTGCAGCCTCTGGTTCAAACAGCATGCTTCACTGCTCTGATGCAAATTCGTCTAGGCCTGTCTAAGGACTCTGTGTCAGCCAAGTCTAGCTAAGTGCATGCCCTAGCTTGGCACAGGTGCGTTCCCTGTTAAATGTATAGCAGGGAGTGGTTTCACACAGTGGAGCATCCTGAATCAAGATATCCCAGTGCGAAGAAATCAAATGAATAAAGGGGGGTGGGAGCAGCTCAATCACTATTATTTATACAAAATTATTATTATTATTCAGGGCCTGGGAACTAATTTACCTCCCAGTTTAACCCTCTCATCAACTAAATATCAAGCAACAAACATGTCTAGCTGTGTGGAAAGACAGAGATTTGGAATTAACCAGTTCCTTAACAAAACCAGAATGCTTACAAGTGCTGAAAACTCCAGCATTTTTCCATATAGAATGGCATCTCTGGTATCAATATACAATGTTTTGCAATCTGAATTGAATGATTGGTTTAGCTTCTGGCTCAGAATGACAGGGCATGGGTAGAGGTATGTCCTTGAGGTTTGAGAGGTGTGCCATATATGTTTGTGTGCCATGCCTGTGTGATTATCACAATCACACAGGCAGGATAAAGATATGCCAGGGATGCTGTCTTATGTGGAGAATGCTAAGTGTTTCAATGCTGGAGCAAGTAATAAGACGAAATATTTTACCTTCTCTTTACTTCAACATCACAGAGCCTAAAATGGAAAAGCTCCCTAGGGAACCTGCATGCTGGACTAAAAATTAAGATTGATCCCCTTGAAGGTGTGTAACTTGGGGCTCTTCACTGATTCCCATAGAATGCAGAAATGTCCATAGTATCAGCAAAATATTCTGTTAAAGCATGTCTAATAAAGCATTTACAATTTACATTACCTTCATTGTACTGTATTTTGGTATTAAATATATTTCCATCACATTTTCCATATTTCTAACCTAAGGTGATCAGTATGGAACATGTTTATATTTTAGATTTATCTATGACTTGAGCTGCAGCTCAAATGAAAAAAAGTACAGAAAACTTTCTCTTGAAAAATAGTATTCCTGACACAACTTCAATTTTCCAAGAAGAAAATTATTTGACCTATGAACGACTTCTCGATTTATACTCTTGCAAGGATAAGGTAGCTTTCAGAAACGATATATCACGCACCACCCATTATCATAAACTCTCCGTGATCCTATAATATTGTAACACGTTTCCTGTTGATTGCAACCTAAATTTTGTCATAACAAAGTTATTTTGACTTTTTCCTATAAAATACTCCAGAAACATGAGACTTTTTATAGCTGAAAAATAAACTTCAGACCACAAGAAGTAAACTTTCTTGGGTATCTTATTACTGAATCTGGAGCACTGTCACCTCTACAGCCACATTTCTTTTTAAGCTGCTTATCTTAAATGTATATCTGTAAACTGTAAAGTTGTGCAGCCTTTATTGTACGCATATAGGTACGCATATAGGACATTTTTGGAGTTTTTGAACTAGAATAGGTTACAACATTTTGGGTAAATTTGTGTAGCAATGAGACAAATTATGTAAAAGTTAATAATAACTTTCTTTAATATTATTGAAATACCTGTGCACAGAATTCTGATGGTCTCTCAAACTCACACACAAATAAAAACATGTGTTTACAAACCTACACCTATTAAATTCTCAGGAATCTTTTCAATCCTATTCAGCCTAATTTAAAGGGACTCTTCAAATCTACATCATTTACGGGCTGGTTAATCAGTATTAAAAAGGCTTCCCCATCATTAAATCTGCTCTGTCACCAACCTATATAATATAAAGGACATATATCATGTAAAGGACATCCTCTAACACTGATAGCACTGGGACATTTTGGTCTGATTAACTGTTGCTTTCAATTACAATGTTCTAGCAGGGTTTTCTGCCCCATAAATGTGTGACAGTCACATGTGTGCAAATAACAAGGGAGCAAGGAGCCCATATAAAGCATGTCCTATTTGCCTCTCTCCTTCTTTTTTCCTTCAGCAAGCCGTAGATACTAAAGCACATATATGCTCAACCTTCTCCTCAAGGGCAAGCAACAGGCCATGTTTTGTAGACCTCAGCACAGTTGCATACATGAAATAATTAGTGCTCAGAAAGAGATATAAACCCCCCTGTGTGCAGATCCACATTACCTGTTAGAGAGGGTTGAGCACCACTGCTAGAGCTAGAGCAGGTCACCAAAGTTTGACGCTATTTTGCATTCCTTCATGACCGCTTGCAAATGTGATTGAAGGCTCACCCCTGGCACTCGGTATTTCCATCGTGAGTGAGCCTAGTAAGCCACAATGTTCACACTCGCCAAGCTCGCTTATGCTGAAAGCACTGAGAGACAAGGAAGATCATGCAACCACATTTGGAGCATGGCCATGGAGAAATGTAATTAAAAGGAAGGACAACAAACTGCAGATAATAAGGGAAAGTCACATGGGACAGGCTTCAGGTAAGTGCCTTGATGTCTTTTTCTTGCTATTTCCTGGACTGTTTCTTTACAAAATATGAAGGCTGTTGTACCTGTTTGTAAATGTATAGATCAAAATCTCTTATTTGTTTATTATTGTCTCTAGGCCCAAGTATGTTAAAGTAGATATAACTACTGGATCACGAAAATGTTGAGCATCAATATTAACATGCTTAAGGATAAAAAGTGCTAAAAAAGACTAAAAAAGACTTATTTTACCTACAAAGAAGAAACATTAAAGGGGATTGGTCTCTGAGATACGTTAGTAGTAACTCATTGCTTTAGTGCAGGCTGACTCAGGTGACAGATTGACAGGTGACAGAGTTCAGCAATGATCTGTAAAAGTCATATTTTTGCCATATAAGACACACCTAGGATTTAGAGAAAAAAAATATATTCTGAACCAAATGGTATGCTAAAATACCACTCCCCCCAGAACAGGACATGGCAGAATCCCCCAAATCACCCTTATTGTGTGGCAGATCCCCCCATGCCTAAAAACAAGCAGCAGACAGACTAGACTCCCCCCTCCCCATATAATAGACAGCGTGCAGAATCCCCCCATAACAGGGTAATGTGCCCGAACTCCCATCCCCAAAAACAAGCAGCAGACAGACTAGACCCCCCTTCCCATATAATAGACAGTATGCAGAACCCCCATAACAGGATATTGTGGCAGATCCCCCAACCCCAATGCCTCTGAATCAAGTTAGTTAGGCCGCGCATGCTGATGCATCAATGAAATCAGAGCGCTGCTCTGTGCACTTTTTAATGAATCGCCACATCTTTAATGAATCTGCCAATGCAGCCAGCAGCCAGTGTCAATGTCATTGATGCACTGGCACGCACTGACTGTGGAGCATGGTGCTTCTTCTGGATCGTGGCGCAGGTTTTTTTAAAACTAAATGGATAAGCGGCAGTCTTCACCTTTGCCATATAGGATGGAATATAAGTGCATCTTATAGGGCGAAAATACAGTAGAAAGGTAGCACCTGTCACTCCTTTTTTTCCCTCATCAAAGAAAAACAAAAAAACAAGCTTGAAAGGATTTCTGTTTAATGCTGAGAAGTATAGAAGTAAGCCATCTGAAGAATATTTTTTTATGTACAGTATCATGGTGTAAAGCCAAGCAAAGCAGGGTGCTTGCTTCGACTATTATAAACACTTCAGTACAGCACAATGTGTAGCATCACAAGCAAGAGAGAAGAAATTGATACAGGGTTATTAACAGTTATCTAAAGTTCTTAAGAACAAAAATCCTTATTTTTGGAGGAATAAAATAATGAAGAAAATCAATGTTGCATTCTCAGTATGTATTTTTTTTTTAATTAACGGTATGACAAAGTAACTGTTTTACTATTGTTAGCAGACTGAATTAAAAATGTTGTTCGTAAAATCAGAAATGAAGGTAATGTTTTAACTCACATATAAGTTCTCTTGTCAATACAACACAATAAAGGTGCACACATATTGGACTCCATTCAATAAAAGTAGAAAAAAATTCTCATGCTAGTAAAAAATTCAATTCATGAGAGAAAAGCCTGAGAATGTCACTGTTACTGAATCACTAGAAAAAAAGACAATGAAAGTCAATGGCAGCTTTTACTACAGTGTAGAAAGAAGTAAACAGTTCTCTACTTTTCTTATGCCATTGACTTTCATTGTTTTCTTAGCTGGTGATTCAACAACAGTGAAATTCTCAGGCTTTTTTGTCATGAATTGAATCTTTTACTACCAAGAGAATTTTTTTCTACCTTTATTGAATCAAGGTCATTGTTAGAAAGAAATCCCAACTGTTTGATCAATAAAAAAAAGGAAAAAAAGAAAAAAAAAATCCCCAGAAAGCAGTTTTAAATTATTGTTTTTTTAATTTTGAGCAGACTTGTAATACTTTGAAAATGCATTAATTAGTATTTATGCACACCCTGGCTTATTCCCATTGCCTGGCATCCAGTAAAACTGATGTTATGTAGTTTGTATTTTTTTAATATCCAAAATTGGGCAGAATATTCTAAATGAAACAGTGTTCACCTATCAGCGTATTTTTTCTTCTGTCCCCCACCAAGTGGCACCCCCTTCGCTGGACAGCCAGGTTTAAGGCTCCCTCCTTTTCTACCAGCTGGGGCCAGCCGATGTCAGTGGCAGCAGATTTAGGAGCATGGCGGGATCCTGGGGTTCCTGTGGTATCCTCCCCATCTCACTCCCCTTCAGGGACATAGATACATGGGGGAGATTCCACAAAGGCTCTAAGAGCCCAGAATCGCTCAATGCCCCTCTGCAAGGACATGAGTAACTTCCCGGGGCAGGGGGCTAGCAGCTGAGTAGTTGAGCCAATGAGCCCTGGATTATCTGGGGATATTTTTTTGGGGGGGAGAGGCAGAGGGAAATAGCTACTGTGCTAAAGGGAATAGGGCTTGGTGAACCTTTAGAGCCAGGGTTCGCCATTCAGTCTTCCAAGCCCTGGGTTACCAGCCCCTATACCTGGTACGCTGTGCTGCTTGTCTCATAAATATATATATATATATATATATATATATATATATATATTACACATTACTCTCCCATGTGTTTCTTTCATAAAAAAATTGCAGGAATTTAAAGCATACATTTTAGACCTGCCCTTAGCAGACATAAAAAGTACGATCAAAAACTTGAAACAAACACAGTGCTGAATGAACTGTAACACAGTGCTGAATCGCCTGACTTCATACACAAGTGATTTTATCAGGAGAACTTTTTCCACATTTTTGTATATTTTATGAATCTTGCAGTCAGTCAGAAAGTATGTAAAAATGTATTCTCACCTGATGCTGAAAACACTTAGGCCTCAATTCAGAAAGAGTTGCAAAAACCTTTCACTACAGAGTAAATAAGAAGTAAAAAATATATATATAAATTTAACGTATTAATGAAAAATGAAAAACTCCCTTTTTGTCATGTTCTGCCTTATCACTTTCCTCTTCTGGAACGTAAAATAAACATTTGTGTTAGAATTGTGTCCCTGTACCTGCGAAGAACTTGTCAGCCCATTAGTAAAACTTTGGCTAAATAAAACCTCATGATGTCCCCAGCTGAGAAGGTTGCCTGTAACCCTTTAGCTACTGGACAAGGTTGAATTAATGAAGATAGGGTTAAGCCTGTCATCTGTGACTCAGCCAATCAAGTTTCTTGCATCAAAACACCACCTTTGCACAGGTGCTAAGGGAAAAAGGTTTTTTTTTACCACGCAGAGTTGCAAACATACTGTAGAAAAGAAAAAAATAACAGATAATCTCAGCACCATGAGCACATTATATTGGCAAATGATAATGGAAACTTTTAAAAATTCAGTTGAAAGTGGAATTACCCTTTAAAGGCACGTAACACCCCACAGCACATTAAAACATGTAAGCCAGAGAGCAGCCTAAAACAACACATGCAGTATTTACAAACGAAATGCATAATTCGTATAAAATCAATACAATATTCAAAAATGTTAAACAATTAAAACCCATCAAAATGGTTGATCATTAAACCCACTACCTATTACAATCAGTAGTAACGTACATGTATATAAGATTTATATTTTATAACACCCATTTAAAAAAATATACCTTACCTTAAAATACTTTACCTGTCACCTTTGTCCCCTGGAGAAATTCAGTCACTTGTCCCACCTGTCTCACCTGGCATTTTGAAATGCAGACAAATACGCATGGAGTTTAGCCCACATCTTCTGTGATGTCCCCAAATGCTTTCTCAAGGGAAAAAGCCAGAGAACAGGCTGCGCTTATATACTTGCAAGTCCAGAGGCTAAGAGGCCTCATAGTGCCACTTTAGCATCTCAGCCACAATGCCGGGCAAAAGCAGACGGTGCTGTTAGTGTTTAACGTTATAGGTTTCCCATGTCGCTGTGTCATGTTTCAGGTTGATTCATTACTAGCGCCAGGTAGCGACAGATGAGAGTCTGTAGAGTGGATTTCAGAGTGCCCGCTAGTAGTCGCTGTGCTTGGCCATGGATCATTGTTTCAGAGCGCCTCAGTCGCTGTCCAGCATTGATTGATATAATACGTGAGTCGCTATACTACACTGTATGTGAGCGCACCATAACGCCAGCTCAGTGCGACTAACACCACATTCATCAAAAAAACAGCCACAAACATCGCCGGCGCTCAAAATCATGTAATTGTAGCCCATAGCGCCAGAGGCTGTGTGATTATAGGCTATTTTTGTACATGTATCCACTAGTAACAAAGCGAAAACTTATGGAATTACATTGTTATAACACTTTAATATCAGACCTGTAAGGACAATTCTGCATAAAAATATTATTAATCCAAAAAGTTTTAAAAAATTTTTATTTTCTTGCCCAGAATACACATCATAAGGATTGTGTTTTTTTTTGAGAAAAAACAAAAATTGGAATCAGGAAAGGGATTTAAGGATCACCCATAGAAATGTATGGGAGAGTGCCAGGAAACGACAGGTTAGATGTGGTGCTCTGCAAGGATGAACGCTGGTGCTGTACGCTGAGGCTGGGATAATGATGAATCGGACGATACATGGCTTTGTTCTAGTTGCTCACCAGATTCGGCTTCAAAAAAATGGAATTGCGTGCCATCTCCGGCGTTCACCTGTCACTACCAGACGCTACCTGGCGCTACCTGCCGCTTTACAGGCACTACCTGGCGTTATCCCTTCATGAATAAGGCCCTTTCATTTTAAGACCATTTCACCCTGGATCCCAGATGAGGTAAGGAATATTATTTTTGTAACTTCCCCGATTTTTCCTCAGTGTGCTGATTAGAGGGATTCTGCTACACTGCCTGTTATAGGGGGATTAGGGGGATTCTGCCCCACTGCCTTTTATATCTGCCTGTTATAGGGGGATTCTGCAAAACTGCCTTTTATAGTGGAAATGGGTTGGATTCTGCACACTGCCTGTTATATGAAGATTGCAGGGGGTATCTGTGCACTGCCTGTTATAGGGCGAGTGAGGGGGATTCTGCACATCACCTGTTATGGGATGATTGGGGGTGATTCTGGACACTGTCCATTAGAGGGGGAAATTTACATGCTGCCTGTTATCAGGTGATTCTGGAAGGATTCTGTCCACTACCTGTAATGATTGAGTAAGGAATTCTGCACACTGCCTGTTATTAGGTTATTGCGCGGGATTCTGCACACTTCATGTTATGGGGTGTTTGTTGGAGATCCTATACACAGCCCTTTATTGGGTGTTTGGGAAGGGTTTCTGCACACTGCCTGTTATGGACTTGGGGGGACTTTGCATGCTGTCTGTCAGCTAGGTACGTTTTATGGTTTGGTGTCTCTTCAAGTGTGAAAAATAGGGTTTTATGGTATTCCAATGCTCACTATATACAATCATTTGGACATTCGGGTAAGAAGGAAGTTCCTCACATTTCCTCAGATAGATTGCACAGTTTATTCCTAGTAGTGAACGTTTTACACCTTTTATACTATAGTAAAATGTACCATTGCCTTTTTTTCAATACGTTTTATTAAAGATTTTGCCAGTACAATGTTATGTAACATAATGAAACATGGTAGCACATTAGACAAAATGGGAACATGGAAATGAACAAAGCACATGACACCAAACAGCATACATTTGCAATGCCCTTACAAATACCAATTGTAAGCATCGCCTGCTGTCCAGGAGGTCAAGCATATTTATGGTCTAATTTAGTTCCATTCCACCAATGTCCTCAGAGGAACCAGGTCTTGAAAGTCAAGAATTGGTGATTCCACCCTTGAGGCCTAATACAGAAAAGGCAAATAAAATCCAATTACGGATGTGGCCTAATGAAGGTTTCAAAGATCAAACAGGAAAAAGACAAGGAAATGAGAGGAGAAAATGAGCATAAAGGAGAAAGTAGAATAGATAGGCTCCTTATCAAACAGAACCACACCTTTAGACTGCAAAGGAGATAATTGTGATAAGAGTAAAAATATAAAAAGAAGGATTGTGAGAAAGGGGGAAGGGGAGAATTAAACAGGGAAAGGAAGAGAGGGAAGGGAAAAGGAAGAAAAGAAGGGATAAAGAAAAAAGAATACGAAAGGAAATGGGAAGGGGAGGGGGATTAATGAAACAGATAAATATATTACCGTATATACTCGAGTATAAGCCGAGTTTTTCAGCCCACTTTTTGGGCTGAAAAAAGCCGCCTCGGCTTATACTCAAGTCAGTGAAATTTTTGCAGTGTGCAGCTGTCAGCTAAGGCGCTCCCAAGACGGAACAAAAAACTCCTCTCTTGTTTCCCCCACTGCGGAGGCCAGCCCAGAGCACAGGAGAAGCCAGCACTTCCCCTTCCAGGCATGCTGGCCGGCCAGCGCGGGGAGAGGATGACGTGAGTAATTAAACGGAGAGAAAGTATGATTGATGGCTGGAGCAGAGGTCGGTGAGGGGGAAAAGTGGGGAGGTGAGAGAGCGTCTGTGTGTGTGTGTGTGTGTGTGAGTGTGAGGGCTGCAGCCATAGAGGAGAGGAAGGGGGGAGGGAGAGAGAGAGAGATGTGTCTGTGTCTCACCCACGAGGACAAGTTAGCAGCCTGCAGACACCATGTTGATTGAAGGAGAGAAGAACTCAACAACAGAAAAGATTCTCCAACTTGGCAGTGAAGTGGCTCCAGGTGAGTCCATGCTGTTGCTGTACTGTGTTCCAATACACCTCAATTCAACTAAATGCTAATACTAATTAATGGTGCAATGTTTTTCTCTTAACCCAAGCTGCCCTGCCCATCTACCCACCTGCTCACTCACCCACCTATTAATCCAACTGCCTAATCCACCCACCTATCTATATACCTGCCACTCACCTACCTACCTACCCAGACCCTGGACCAGCAGCAGACTGGAGTGGTGTGCAGGCGGAATCAGCGGATTCTGAAGTGGAGGTGGCAGCCACCCACCCACCTACCTACCTGCCTGACCACCTGCCCACTCGCACATCTAAATACCCACCAACCAACCCTCCTGTCAACCCGCCCCCTTATACCCTAATAGAGTGTAAGCTCTTCTCCTCCTGTATCCTCCCTTATACCCTAATAGATTGTAAGCTTTTCTCCCTCTTTATCCTCCCTTATACCCTAATAGATTGTAAGCTCTTCTCCTCCTGTATCCTCCCTTATACCCTAATAGATTATAAGCGTTTCTCCTCCTGTATCCTCCCTTATACCCTAATAGATTGTAAGCTTTTCTCCCTCTTTATCCTCCCTTATACCCTAATAGATTGTAAGCTCTTCTCCTCCTGTATCCTCCCTTATACCCTAATAGATTATAAGCTTTTCTCCTCCTGTATCCTCCCTTATACCCTAATAGATTGTAAGCTCTTCTCCTCCTGTATCCTCCCTTATAACCTAATAGATTGTAAGCTCTTCTCCTCCTGTATCCTCCCTTATACCCTAATAGATTGTAAGCTTTTCTCCCTCTGTATCCTCCCTTATACCCTAATAGATTGTAAGCTCTTCTCCTCCTGTATCCTCCCTTATACCCTAATAGAGTGTAAGCTCTTCTCCTCCTGTATCCTCCCTTATACCCTAATAGATTGTAAGCTCTTCTCCTCCTGTATCCTCCCTTATACCCTAATAGAGTGTAAGCTCTTCTCCTCCTGTATCCTCCCTTATACCCTAATAGATTGTAAACTCTTATCCTCCTGTATCCTCCCTTATACCCTAATAGATTGTAAGCTCTTCTCCTCCTGTATCCTCCCTTATACCCTAATAGAGTGTAAGCTCTTCTCCTCCTGTATCCTCCCTTATACCCTAATAGATTGTAAGCTCTTCTCCTCCTGTATCCTCCCTTATACCCTAATAGAGTGTAAGCTCTTCTCCTCCTGTATCCTCCCTTATACCCTAATAGATTGTAAACTCTTATCCTCCTGTATCCTCCCTTATACCCTAATAGATTGTAAGCTCTTCTCCTCCTGTATCCTCCCTTATACCCTTTTATTTAAGGCAGAATTTAATCCCAGTTACCAGGAATGCAGCAGGAGCCTCTTAGATCACATAGTATGGCCTATATGTGACCTCTTATACACTCTCAACCCCCCAGAACCTGCATTTACCACCCTAGGCTTATACTCGAGTCAATAACTTTTCCAGTTTTTTGTGGTAAAATTAGGTGCCTCGGCTTATATTCGGGTCAACCTATACTCGAGTATATACGGTAATGAATGGTTAAGCAGAATAAAGGCTTTAAGATTATCATCACACATACAGCCACCAATTGCCCTTCCATTCTTAAAGGGTCAGCAGCTCCCTATCAAGGTCAGACCGAGTGTAGTTATCCAGCCATGGAGTTTTGAGAAACACATTTATGGTATCTTCTGTGATAGCCATAATTTTTTCATGACAAATCATATAATATATATAAGTATTTGGTGCACCCAAACCGAGAAATGCTCGACAAGCCTGCAGTTCCACCATATATTTAGGAAAAAACCCACAGACACCCAAGACCCTTGGGCCTTTAAAACATCTAGACTAAAATGGTGTCAGCTGGCTGCGGCTGTCTTATTTTTGACCAAGGTTAGCAGAAAATGCTTGACCTGGAGGTATGTTTGCTCTGTTCCTTAGACTGCAATTCCTGAGATGAGGTGTCAGTGGCTCCATGGGCAGAAGAAAATGTAAAGGAGACAAAGGGCAGCCTTGGTATGTTTCACTACCAATTACAAGAGAAGCAGACTTAAACCCACATGTGAATAACCAAAAGTAGAGGGTTAGAGCCCTGGGCAGCCTCAGGTAAGTTCAGCTCTCAATTTATCCATTGTCCATTGCTATGTGTGTCCCAAAATTGCGGAAGCTCTCACAGTTCTTGACTTGGCCCTGCAGCTTCCCATATATTTGCAAATGGTTACATTTAGACAGATTGTAGGATTTGTTGCAGGGTGGTGGGGATTTGAGCGCCAGGTTACTCCTATTTGTTTTGTCTGTAACTAATTGCCCAGCCCAGTGTGCACTGCCCAGTCCAGCTATAAATTGATGGTGCTGCTTGCCATTTCTCTTTTGTCCCCAAAGAAGTACCTCCTACATGCAAGCCCTAATACTCAACCATATGTTCGTTATGAAAATAATTAAAACTGAAGCACAAATAATTAGAACTAAACCAGAGCATTGGTGATTCCCAGAGTCAAAGGCCACCAAAGCATAACATTGACATACTGGAACAGCCCTGTTACAAAGGCGGATCCCAGAGGTCATAACCCCCAAACCCCCTGCGCTCTTCTCCATGGCATCTGTAAAGGCAAAAGAATGGTATGTCAACCTCATGTCTTCCAGTTCTCCCTGACAAATGCCCCCAATTGCTCATTACTTACTGCATCCCTACTGCATCCCTGTTGTTGGCCGCCTTGGTGTCATGCCTTTGTTGGTGTCTGTAAGGACTTGAAAACAGAATTCAGAACTAGGCACAAGTGTGATTTTAGGCATGCTCCTGGTGGTGACAGCTTATGTTTTGTTGAACCCACATGATTCATGGGAGGGTCCTGCCTTGGGTGGCCCCATAGCAGTATATATAGAAGAGAAGCACAATTCTGTAACACAGTTCTGCATTACTGCACAACTTATGTATGGACCTTCCACTTACCTCTAAATTTCTGGCAGAAAAACTGCCTTACCTGTTACCTGTTCCTTCTTTTGAGGTCCAACTAGTGCAGAATTATCTGGGTGTTCTTGTGAGCCATCACCCCCTGTGCATTCAGGTGTGCCGGCACCTCCATTGCCATGTCCTCTTGGCATGTGTGTTGGGCTTGAAGTCACAGCACTCCCTCATTTTTCCCCTCTGACTAGATTCAGGTTGTTCCCCCTTGTTCTATCATTAAGTTTCTTCTTAAAAATATTTTCCTCCTCAAACTAATTCAGTCCTTTCACATATTTTAAGGTCTCAATCAAGTTTAAGCCCTTCGACCATTTTTGTTGCCTGCCTTTGGACCCATTCTATTTGAATAATGTATTTTTGCAGGTAAGGTCTCCAGAACTGCACACAGTATTTTAGCTGTAGCCTCACCACGGCTTTAAACAGTGGCATCACAACATCCCTCTTCCTACTGGTGATGCCTAGACTATGCAGCCAAGCATCCTGCTTGCTTTTTCTACTGCCTGGCTACACTGTCCACTCATCTTGCAACTCCCAGTAATCAGTATCTCTTAAACTCTCTCTTCCAAAGTCCTGGCTGACACGGTGCTGCTCATACCATACTCAGAGCAGGGATTCCTTCTACCCAAGTGCATGATTTTA